>PITA01007899.1:0-50567 GCA_004023965.1 Spilogale gracilis
AAAGATACGGAAGTAGTGAAAAGAAGGGCCATATGCACCCCAATGTTCATCGCAGCAATGGCCACAATCGCCAAACTGTGGAAAGAGCCAAGGTGCCCATCAACAGATGAATGGATAAAGAAGATGTGGTACATATATACAATGGAGTACTATGCCTCCGTCAGAAAGGATGAATACCCAACTTTCGTAGCAACATGGCCTGGACTGGAAGAGATTATGCTGAGTGAAATAAGCCAAGAAGAGAAAGTCAAGTATCGCATGGTCTCACTTACTTGCGGTGCATGAGGGGCAAACTGGAGGACAGTGGCAGAAGGAAAGCATTTTCTATTAAATAGCCTATGACTAAGGTAGCAGAGGGCGCCTGGGTGACTCAGTTGGTTGGGCGACTGCCTTCGGCTCAGATCATGATCCCAAAGTCCCGGGATCAAGCGCCCCACATCAGGTTCCCTGCTTGGCAGGAAGCCTGCTTTCACTTACTTGTGGAGCATAAGGAGTAATATGGAGGACAGTAGGAGAAGGAAAGGAAATGGGAAGTGGGGTAAATCGGAGAGGGAGACAAAACATGAGAGACTTTGGACTCAGAAATAAACTGAGGGTCTTGGAGGGGAGGATGTGGGGGGTGGGTAAGCCTGGTGGTGGGTATTGAGGGCATGTATTGCATGGAGCACTGGATGTGGGGCATAAACAATGAATCTTGGCACACTGAAAAAATAAAATAAATAATCAAGATGAAATGAAATGAAATGAAATGAAATGAAATAAAATAAAGTAAAATAAAATAAAATAAAAATCTGCTTTCTTAGAGCTCATTCTATACCATGCCATTTTGGCTTCCATGATACTCTAATAAAAGTAATTACCACTTGAGCCACTCCCCTGCTTGTGTGAACTCTCTCAATAAATACATAAAGTCTTAAAAAAAAAAAAAGAAGAGTAATTACCATTTGATTGCCAGACCCTCTAAAGGACCAAGTACCATATATACTACCATGGAATCTGAGGCTCAGGGAGGTTCAAAAACTTGCCTAATATCCCTCAGCTAATAAGCTAATAAGAGGCAACAAACTTGTGCTCCATTCTTGGCCTTTGTTCATCCCATACAACACACTCTCTTTCAAAAATCTAATTTATTCTATGACTTCTCTTGTAACCTTCTAAATCTGTATCAACAATCCTGTTTTCATCTCTAAAATACATTCCTTTATCTTCAGTGCCAAGTGGAGATTTTCACTCAGGGCGTATATCATCCTATCAAGCCCCAAATGACTAAAAAATAAATCCATGACACTCACCTCTCTAACGAGTTCCCCCTGCCTACTGCAATAGAACATCAACATCCTCCCAGCCACAGGACATGGAATTTTAGAGTTGACTTATTCCTTTCCTCACAACCCATATCCTGTCATTCACAAAGTCTTATTGAATGTTCCTGGGAAGCCACTCATCTTTCTTCTTCTTTCTTCCCATGGCTATTTATTCAAGGACCTGACACTGATAGTGGGTCAGCCTTCCCCACTAAGTTCATCTTCTATGCCACTGAATATCCTTCCTAACACAGCTTTATAATATTACTTCCCCCACCCATAAGTCTTCAAAGGTCCCAGAATCCATATACAAGGAGTCTAGGGTCCTGTGAGAAGCTTTCAAGTCCCCCAGAATCTGTCTCCACTCACCCAGATGGACAGTGGACAGGTTCAATCAGACTAGACATTGGTCATCCCCAAGTCATCACCCATTTTTCTCCCTTCACCCAAACTGTCTTTCAGCTCACTTCTGCTTATTCCTATTCTATTATATCCTTATATTCTATTTCATCCTTTAAACATGTCACACTCCATCTCTTTCAAAAGACCAGGTACTCTGGGACCCATAAAATCATGAAATGTGCTTAGCACTTAGAGCTTGTACCATCCATCCAACCAGAAGTCTGTACTCTGACTTGTTTACTTTTATTTTGTGTGATTTAGTCTTATCTCCTATCTTGACAGTAAGCTCAGAAGAATGGGGAAAGGGGGACATAGCTCATGTGTTCTATGCCCCACAGCTCTTAGCAAAATGCCAAGCAAAAGGAGGAGATTCAATACATTGGTACTTCTTGAAGTTTTAATATGCATCTAGCAGGCTTGTTTCCCTAGTTTGAAGTGTGTGGATTACCTCATGTGATCTTGAAGCAGACAGTCTACAGACCACATTTTCTTAAGTCTTGATTTTTCAGGATCAGTTGCAGAATTTGTGCCAAAGATAGACATGGCATTGGTTTTTATTCTTATGCTCAGCAATTAGATCGGCAATAACTTGAACACACACAATTTTTTGTTATCCAAGAGATGTTTTTTGAAAACGCTTGAAAATTTGCTATGCCTAAAACAAAATTCTGGGTCTAGGTATGTTGAAAGATGATATATTCAACAAATTCCCCACATTCAAGAAGCAAGAATTTGGTCTGTAACTAGTTTTATAATGATCTCATGCAGTAGATGAATTAGAAAATCCATTTGGGGATTCAAGACGGAAGTTAGAATGCAGAACTATTCCAGGTAGAAAAGTGATTCATTAGGAAACCCAGCAAACATGGTTTTATAATGAATAATCTTCACACAGATGTACAGGTAGGAAGGCAGAGGACTAAGGGGAGCTTCAGATGATGCTTTTAGCACTACAGAATTATTTAATGAACTCCCCAAACATTTTAGAATATCTATGGAATAAGCTATGTTAGCAAAAAATGAAAAAGATAGTTCAGGAAAAAAATAAATAAAAGAGATACTTGTAAATCTCATGTTTCTTATTTAGGTTAATAACCCCAAATTGGATAAAATTGTGAAGTCCTTGTGTGTGTGTGTGTGTGTGTATGTGTGCAGTTCTTAAGCAAGTATGTTACATTAAGGAGTATTTCTCAACAATGGAGAACTAGAGAATTTCAAGAAGGCCACAATTTTGTGGAGAGTGCATTTTAGGTAGTCAGTTTGGAGTTAACTATGGGTTTTGTGATGGACTCTGTTTCTGGTTTCATTAGGATGCTGTTCGCTTTTGAGAAATATGTCCATGTTAACAACCACAATGTAAGTTAGACACATTGTTTTCTTTTCGGAAGGTATAAAGGTCTTGGTATAACTAATACCTTCTTTTCAAAGTTTCCTGGGATAAACAACCTCACGTTTGCTGGAATATCATTAACTGACAGGCAACCTATCTCTTTTCCAGGTAGTTCTAGTTAGTAGAACTTTCTCCTTCACTAAGTAGGAATCTGCTTCTCATATTTGACCACCCTCCCAATTCTGCCCTGTGAAATCATCTGGGTCACATCTCAGCTTCAGAAGAGTGCTACTGGTAATTGAATTTAACATTCAAATCTCCTTTAATTATTCCTTTGTTGTGGCAAAAAAAATTATTAATTTCTTCAGCCGTTTCTCAAATGGCATTTTTTTCTAGAAGCCTCACCACTCTGGTGACCCTTCATTCAACATTCTGCAGTTCATTAATGTCTCTCACAGCATGGTACCCATGGTTTAGTACAAGACTCCAAATCTGCCTAGAATAAAATCTAGAGGAATTACTACCTCATATAATGTGTACCCAAGACTTTCTACTAACATTATCTGAAATTACATAAGAGATTTTTAGTAAATTCACCATACCACTAGCTCATATTTAGTTAATTACAACCCTCAAAGTACCCATCCCCCACAATGAGCTATTTTAAGTTGTGTCTCCTACGTTCTGTACATATTAAATAGAGTTTGCAGAACCTACGGTCAGGACTTTACATTTATCATTTTACAGGACATTGTTCCTCCCTCCCCCTCGAGAAACCACTAGCTTTGAAGCCCAGGCTACTTTCCTAAAGATATCAGCACCAAGTTCAGGATCTCTCTCCAATCTCTGCCATGGTTCTTTCTGAGTTCAGTAATCACATAGGTGATTAGTATACTCCTGCCCTTTCCATTCTTCTGGACTCTACTTCTCCAATGACCTTGTCTTCCACTCCACCTCAGTCTCCTACTCAATAACTGTACGCCCTCCTTCATCCCCATCTCAAACACCCACCTCTTATCCTTGCAGTTCCCTTATTCAGAAATCCCTGTCCCATCTGTTCTTCCACCCAACCAGCACATACAAACCATTTATATAATCTCCTCACTGAGCATCAGCCCCCTCTGTCCTTCTTCCCTCCTCCCCAGATTCCATAACCCATCAGTATCCTCACTGCCGTACACACTGTTCACCTCCATGGCCTCTCTCTTCCTGTCATGCTCCCTGAAAAACAAAAATAAAACCAGTTCAACGATCCACTTACTCCAAACCCATATTCAGGCTGCTGAACACGGCTGAAAAAAAAAAAGATAACATATGGTAACTGGTCTCACATCAAGCTCATGACCACAAACTCCAAGTGAGCCTGAAGACTGCTCAGAATTCCGTTTCCACTCATCCTTTCACTCTGCCATTCTCACAACAATTTTATATTCTCTCCCCTCCTCTCAAACTTCCCACCCACTCCTGCCTTCACTCTTCTCTTGACCCTGCTTCCTAGTTCATGAAAAATAGAAGCAGTTGGAAGAGAACGGTTAGCTGTTCTGGCTCTGCTCATCTGTCTTTGCTCCATTATGTCCACAAGCTGTCCTTAAGTCCATCTGACATCAGCCCTCCACCGTGCCCTGAGTCCATTCCTCTCACCTACTCAGTTACAGGAAACACACTCTCTTTCCTACACTATCCATTTTTTCCATCACTTTATAAATGCGTTTTAAAATCCCCCAGAGTAAAAAAAAAATAAATAAAACGTTCTCTTCTCTTGATCCAATCCCATAGATTGAATGATACATAGATATACTTTGTTTTCGCACAGCTCTGTGGTCTGAGCAAGTTGTGCTCGTGTTGACCTCCGAAAACTAACTCCTGCCCTGGTGTCCATGGGGTTAGACTATTACAATGCCCTTCTAGTCAAGCTTTCAGCAATGACTTGGGAATAAGGAAAATGAAAAATGACACCAAAGGAACTGTTTCATTAAACTAAATACTAATGTGAAACAGAAAGATGCACTTATTCTAGGAAACCACGACCTGGGTTTAGCACAGATACTTCCAAAAAGGAGGCATTCAATGAGTGTTTACTAAACTGAATCGAACTGCAATGGTTTCTACTCACAGATAATAAAAAACTTTCTGGAACCCATGCTATTCAGGATACAGTATAATGAGCCAGAAAAGCCACAACCTGTCTCCAAAGCTGCAGGATCTGAAGTAGATGAATGCCCTAGAAAAGAGCCAGGAGGCAAGAAGGCTTATGGTAGTTTTAAGGGGCAGCAACCAGGATGTGTTTCCAGTAAGAGTCAGTTCATGAAGAGAAAGTGATGCTGGAAGCCTTGATAAAATTTATGTCAATGTATTTTTAGGGCATGTGTTTCTAAATTTTAATCACCCTAACTTGAATTCCTTATATGAAAGGACATATACCATACTTTCTGCCAGAAATGTTATTGATTGTAACCAGAGGCTATGTCCAGAGAAATAAATTACATTAGAAATTCTTTTATTCTTCTTATAGTGTTCTGTGAAATTTTGTAAAAGTAAGTGTAGTGTTCCTTCTCATTTCAACTTAACTGTAGCTTTCTCAAAAGATGAAAGAAAACAGAAAATTGAAATTTACACCTTCTGAAAGGGATTACTGGGAATGACTCCAAATTAAAAAATGTAGACACATCTACCGAGCACACCCACTAGTTAAGAGATTCAATCCTGTCTCCATGTGATTTTTAGAAGATGATCAATGATGTATACAGTACTAATTTATTATACTAAACAATAAACACAGGATACATAAATATTCTGAAGTTACTTAAATCACAAGAAAGATAGTTTTTCCAATAGAGCATCACATTTAGCACTTGACAAATATAAATTTATGAGCACTGTGGTTCAAATAAAGTAAAAATCTCTCTCTAATCATCTAGAAATTTAAGTCAAATTATCTATAAGTCAATATTATAGAAGCAAATCATATTGATTTCTCTGGATTCTGTTCATTTTGCCTTGCATGCATGAAGCAATCAATGAGTTAATTTCCAAAGCAATCATGAGTTAACTTCTTCACCACTGCATTTTGTTCAAATATTCTATTTCAAATTATTCCTTTAAACAAAGGGCCATTCTTCTATCCTTGTGTTATTGTATGCTCCCTTTGAATAGTTTTCAGGAATAAAATAACTGATCATGAAAAATCAAAACAGTTGCTCTTACCATCCTTTGTATAAAGTTATTAGATGATGGCACTGATTCATGATTTAACAACTTTAACATGTTGTAGCCTACATATGGTGTATTAAATGTTCTCTTGGCAAGAGACATCATTTTGCATGCCCATTATCAATTTTCAACACGAAAAATTGTAACTTTAAAAGAAAGTGTTACTTTTTATTAAGAACCAATCTACAAAAGGGACAGGAGAAATGAGAAGATCTGTTATAACAATGTTTAAACATATATTCATTGCAGGACATTACTAAGAAATACTTTCAAAAATGTTTCTTTAGGAACTTTAATTACCATCAATGTATAAAAATAAATAACAGAGCTTCTGTCCAGATGGCATGATTAGTGTTGTTTTTCAGGAAAAAAAGCGTTTAAAATATCAATATCTGTCTTACACTTTATAATCCTATCTGAAAAAGAAACAAAATCTGTTTATGGTGCATCACGCTCAAAGTCTAAGTTACTTCTTAGTTTGAATCCCAAAGAACACCATTCTTTTTGAAAAAGTAGATCAGTGTACTTAATAGGCTCCCTCTGGGTTTTGTCTCTGACAAAGTTAAGGATGTACCTACTGACTTTGCTTATAGCAATAAAACTATCACAATAACAGACAAGCAAGCTGGCCCAGATTTTGTTTGGATTTTTCAAGACCTAGCTATTTATTTAGATATCATTTCCAGCATTTAGGTCTCTTATAGCAGCCTCTCCAGTATAAGAAATATGAAACATATGGATTTAAAACATTCAACAATCAACAGCTATCTGAGGCATTCCGTCATTCAGCAGCAATAATAAACTAAAAATGTTCTATATAAATATGCAAAATATGTGCTCCTTTCCCGTCCCTTCATCCCCCTCCCATCCAAACTCAGCATCACCATGTTCCATGTTATCCATGTATTTGTTATTTAGAACAGGAAACCCCCAATATATTCAGCAAAGTAAAATATTTCTATAATTTTCTATAACAATAATAATGTTAAAATTCAAGTGGCTACTTTGTGACAGAAGTTGTTCTAAACATTTTATATATAGCAACTCATTTTAGTGTATAGTGTGTTATTGAACACAGGGCACTAGCTTTCTTGCCAGCTTCCCCTAACCTTGGTTGACGTTAGTGGGAGGTGGGAAATATTCATAAAGAAATAATTTACTTTGATGATGGTGGATAAAGGTTCTGAGCTATGAGCTACAAAGAATAGTAATGTTAAAGCAACTAAAAAGGTACCTCCCTTTGTCTTTTATCTTTTTCCATCTTCCTTTGCAACCATAAAGAGTTTTGTTTTCATTTAGATGAAGTTGAAAGAGAGGCTAGGCAGCCTTTCTTAGTCTAAAATCATTCCCACCCCCACACCCTCATAAAATAATTAGTACATGACAAATGGGGTTTTCTTCCTTGGACTTTTTTCTCTTCTCTTCTTTCTCTTTCTCTCTCTCTCTCTCTCTCTCTCTCTCTCTCTCTCTCTCTCTCATTTTTTCTGATTATGGTCCCAATTTTTTTCTTCCCATCAGAATGCTGTTATGTTTTAATTATTGCATTCCCCAAACCTCCTTTTCTTCAGCAAAAATCTTTTGTACTAGACCAGAGTTTAAAACTATCCAACGCACTCCACACGACCCTTAAGAGAGGCGGTGGCTTAAGAAAGGGGTTTCCCTAAATCAGCTGCCAAGAACACGCAAGCAGTCCCACCCCCTTTCCGTCTTCCGGAAGCACCGACCACCCCAGATCCTCGAGGACTACATGTCCAAATCTGCACTACTCCCATTACACTAGAGCAAAGCTTTTTTACAAAACAACATGGCACGGGCCCTCTCTAACCCCCCTGCCTGGAAACAGTGCTACCCAGGAAGGCAGTCCTCCCCAAAGCTCGCCTCCCAAATCCTTTGGTGGGGATGCTCCAAGGCCCTGGTCCCAGCCGGGCACCCGCGCACTCCGGCTGGAAAGGGGGAGTCGGCTAAGGGCGACCGAACCCAAGGCAATTTCCAAATACCCAGACGGGTCCAGACTGCGTTGAAACTGTGCCTGGTTCACTCACCACCACCACTCAAGCCCTCTCACACCGCAGCCAGGCCGGCCGCTGTTGCGGATTCCAAGTTTCAATGCTCCCAGCAAGATGGGGACATCTGGGCAGTTCTGGGCGGGGACAGTCACAACTCCCAACCCTCTTGCAAGCCTGCCCCTCCCGAATGAGCCACGTACACCTTGGGATTTGTTTTCTGCAGCAGGGAGGAGGAGGTGGAGAATGGGAGGGGGAACTGGGAGGGAGTAGGGTGTGGCGATCTGTGGAGCGAAGGGTTAAGGAACACTTCCAGTCATATCTCTGCCCCGGACCCAGACGGATCTAGCGGCAGCCCGCCTGCCGGTCGCTTTGTTGTCAGCGTCCCCTGTAGCCCGCGCGCACGCCGAGCGCAAACACGCCCCAAAAAATCATCGCAACTGGCCGAGCGGGCCCTACAGCCCCCAACCCCTTGGTGGAAGGAAGAAACTTGTACGCGGGCGCGCCAGCAGCCAGAATGCTGCGGTTTGCCTCCAAGGACAATTTTCAAACCCGAGATAACGATGATAATGAGATAAAATCAATCGATAGTATTTCGTCTTCCTCCGAGCCTTTGGGGGGGAAAAATTCCCGTTTTCTACCAGTCCGCCAATATTTACAGTCGCCCGTGGCGAAGCGGGCTGAGGCTGGTGCTCAAGGCAGAGAGCGCGAGCGAGGTGCAGAGCCAAGACGCGGGGAAGGGGACCACCTGGGGGACCCGGTCCCCTACGCCATTTGTGGGGCAGCGGCGCCCGACGCCCTCCTTACCTGTGGATGCAGCTTCCATGGCAACGGGCGGCGGCCGGGCGGGGCCCGAGTCCAGTTCCCGCGGCGCCGCTTCCCCGGCCCCGGCGCCCAACCCCCGGCCGGGCTCCCCCGCCTGCGGCGCCGGCTTGGCCCCCGTCGGCTTCACCGCTTCGTTCTCCCCCTCCCCCCGGTCCCCGAACCACTGGGACCCGGAGCCTGCCAGCGGCAGCAGCTCGTCTTGGGGATCCAGCGGCGTGGCCATGGCTGGCGGATCCCCCCGGCGCGGCAACGGCGGTGTGGCGGGGCCGAGGTGCGGTGCCTGGGCGGCCGGGCGCTCCCTGCTGCTGCCCCCGCCTGGGCTCGGGGCTCCTGCGGTGTCAGCGCCGCCGCCGCTGCTGCAACTCCGGCCGAGCTGCGGGCTGCCGCTCTCCCCGCTTCAGCTCCTCCTTCTCCCCCTCCTCTTCCTCCCGGCCGCACCGCGGCCGGGGCTTGCGCTCCTCCTCCTACTCCAGCCGCCGCCGCCGCCGCTTCGCTACTCCCAAGCCTGTTATTACGCAGGTGAAAATGGCCTGCTTCGTCCTAGTCTCTCTCGGCCCACACCAGTCCCCGGCCTGCTAGTGGCAGGCCCCGATTAGGGGATGGGCCAAATCTACCTGAATCTTCCTCTCTTTTGGGTAAGAATCTAAGCAGAAGATGAGCAGGTGGAAGCAGTCCCCAGCTGAAGCGTGATGGATGAAGCAAGCCGTCCTCCCAACTCCTAAAGTTGAGCCCGGACTGGTGTCTTGGGACTCAGCGCAAAGGGAGGAAGCTTAGAGATCTCGAGGCCACGGTTCTTAGGGTGACCAGTATCAGCTGGAGGGGACGCGGGTCTGCGCCAGGAATTCTGAAGATGAATGTTGGCCAGAGACGAGGAACTGCAACCCCGAGGCTAAATGCTGTGTCCTTAAAAACTGTTGTTTCCAGAACAAGGCTGAAAATAGTGTAGTACAGGAAAGAACTACCAAGGGAGCTTCCGGGGGGGTGAGGGGGGAGCTTAATCAGATCTTATCCGTACCGGCACTGAAAACAAGTAGGATGTCACTAGCAGGACAAAAAGCGGCTATGCTTCCTTTCAGCAGCACTAAGCAAAAAGCCATACAAATTACAAATGATAAGCTGTCTGTGCAGTCTATTTTATTTGAGAATGTGGGCTTCTCAGGAATCTTGCTGTTGCTTTTTTTTTTCCTTTCCAGTTGTCTCTCACAAAGTGGAGGATACTTAAAAGATAAACCGAACTCAGAAGTTAGCTTGCAATGTATTATTCCCATATTTGGACCCATGTTTTCAAACAAAACTTGTGCGTTATTTCTTCCTAAGTTGCCTATATAATGATGTGGTTTGGGAACAAAATAAATTTCAGACCAACACACGGGGTAGAAGAATAGACTTATCCATTGTTCTTTCTCTAGAAAAGGTGGGGCATGGAATAGAAGTACTTGGGATGTGGTTAGACAGCTAAGCCACCATAGGCCTATCAAGGGTTTCATACCTGTTGATTTTTTATTTATTTATTTTTACGAAAGAGAGATCATGGGCATGAGAGGTGAGGGAGAGGCAGAGACAGAGGGAGAAGCAGACTCCCTGCTGAGCAAGAATCCAGAGACAGGACTCCATCCTAGGTCCCCAGGATCATGACCTGAGCTGAAGGCAGATGCTTAACCCACTGAGCCATCCAGGCTCCCAAACCTTTTGATTTTTATAGTCAAAGGCCGGCTTCAGCACTGTTCAGATGCTCCTCAAAAATGCTAAAACTTAAAAGCCTAAATTCTGTCCAATCCTTTGTTCTTCTAGTACACTAATGTTCAAAAGCTGTCCAGTGATAAGAAATTAGAGAAAATGCATTCATTCAGTAGACAATAAACATGGCCTACTAGGCCAGATATCCCTAGAGATATGATGATCACCAAAATTTTACATTACTGGTATCTTCAAAAATTACGGACATGTTCATTATTTTGATTATGGTGATAGCTTCACAGGTGTATACATATATCAGAACTAATCAAATTGATCACTGTAAATATGTACAATTTAATGTATATCTATTTTACCTCAATAAAGCTATAAAAAAAACTACCCCCTCCAACAACAACCAAAAAAAATTTTGATTATCATGAATCAACATAGTTTTTGAAATCTTTCCATGAGGAAAACAACCTCGTTTTTTAAAGAAATCTTTAAGATGAAAAGCTATATTCCACTGCTGTCTTTCCGTGGAGCTTAATCCTGTCATGTAATCAGGGGGCACTTGTGAGACTTTTTCAAATCTATTGTTTAGAACTCCAGATAGGAATTTCTCAGTTTTATTATTAATAACATGCCAAGAACACAGTAAGCTCTAATGGTGTAACATTAAGCAGTTATGGATGGTTTCTGGACATTTGAGAATTGTTAGGGTAAGGCAGTTACATACAGAATTATACAGTGTATGTTATTTTGTTTCCCTGGGAAACACTAATGAAAGTCATCAGTAAAAAACTGGAGTATCTGTGCAAGCCTCTTAACTTCCTTATGCCTAAATAGATAAGAAATTTGGGAATAGGATCCTAATTATTTTCCATATTTTATCAGAGGCTGATCAATACTCTAATTGAGAATGTGAGGAGGAAATAGCCAGTTAAGTGTATTTAGATTTTACTTGTTAGAGGAAATTGAAAATTTCTATTTTCATTTCCAATTTAATTGAAATTCCATTTTGATAAATGATTGTTTTGCTCTGCTGAAAGAGATGCGTTCCCTTTTCAGTTTTAGCAATCTTCACAACCATCTTTACTTTTTTAGATTCCACCTCTGGATAGATATAAATAATTGTCTATTTTGTTGAAGAAATTTTCAGGTTTGTGTTTGGTTTGAAATTACCAATGTTTATCCACATTATTTTATATTTGCATGCATGTGTACTGACAAAGCTTAACTAATTTGGAGATTTATGGGCATAACACACAGTTAGATGTGGAATCCCAGGGCTTACATAGTTGCTCTAAGTTATGAATTGCTCTAACATGCTTTGGAGATTAAAAAAGAAAAATAAGGTTAGCACTTTTAAAGAATTCTTAGCAAGAGGAGTTGAAACAAAAGAACTGTCAGATTTTGTCTTCAAAGACAAAGCTATTGTTTTTTTGGAAAAGAAGTTTTGTTCATATTTCAAAAGAAGGAATCTGGTAAGGAACATTTATTTAACCCTAGCTTCTTAACTTAGACCAAACCTTCTAGCATGGGAGATGGTATAAGACAGGCAAAAAGAGCACCACAAGTAACAAATTTTAACCAAGATGAAATCCTTTCCAGCTTCAACATTAAAGTTACATAAGGGCTCTGTGCCTCAGTTTCCTCAACTCTAACCTGGAGATTTTAATAGTATCTTCTGTACAGGGTTTAAGAGAGCACCAAATGGGCTGACATAAGTAGGTATGATATTAACGTAGAAGAACACACCCCAGATTATTTCCAGAAAATGGCTTATAGTGGTAAAAGCTCTGCCTGCGTTTTTATATTTGCAAAGATCAAAGACTCAAAGCCAAAGAATCAAAAAATTCATTTAAAGCAAATTTGAAGGCATTTAAAAACAAATTAGATGAGAAATATTTCCCTATATTGAGTGACTATTGGTCTGTTTCCACTTGAAAAGCCTATAATTCTGAAAGACAAACCTTACATAAAGATAAATATACTTTGAATGTTCTTAGAAGTAGCTGGGTAACACACACACACACACACACACACACACACACACACACACCCCTCAACCTGGAATAGCCTATATCAGGAATGGCAAATAAAATTCACCAATTGAGTAGTACTGAATGCGTGGGGGCACTGTACCGAGAGTCTTGGGCTATGTTGAAATTCAGTAGAAAAAAAATGCCCAGAAGGATAGGCAATAGCTACATGCAGGCAAGTAAAGGAGAGGTGGCAACATATGCCAACACATTTGCCTTCTCTGGGTTATATATTTATCAACACCTAAACCTAGTTTCTACTTTTGCAACTTTTTAGGAAAGAATACAACTGTGAAATCACTCCCATTGACTTAGTAAGATAAAGTGTTTGACTCAAGATGAGACTCATTCTGCAGCCTCAAATTTTTCCGAAATTGTTGTGTGTAGGGTTGATTCAAGCTTATTATGTCTATAGCATCTAGCTCATTTTGCAACATAGTTTTTCTCTACTACAAGGGTGGAAGCTCTTGAATTTTATATGGAAAAGAATCCTCCATTTCCTACGGCAGGGAAAGAATATTTAGATTGAGACTAATTTATAGAGACCACAGACTGGTGCATAAGACAGCTGTGTTTTCTCCAGGAGACCACTGCAACACTCACAGGGTCTCACGACACATTTAGAACACACCAGACTCCTGTCTTCCATAGGGAGTGGCTGCTTTTCCTGACTCTGCCATCCAAGGGGATAAAACATAGAACATAAAACTCCCAGTAAGTTTATTTATTTGAGGACCAATGAATTAGCAGATTTCAAATGTGCTTCTTGGTAATTTGTATTTATTTGTTTAAATAACAGCTTTATTGAGCTTTAATTTGCAGACAATATAATTTAAAGTGTCTAATGCGGGGCACCTGGGTGGCTCTAATGTCCTCCAGTAGGGAAGGAAAGAAGAGAATTGATTACTTTTCAGTAACCCAGTTTTGGTTTTCTTATAGAATTTGTGCATTTGAGCAAAATTGCAAAGATTTGTTATTTCTTTGGGCAAAAACATGAATTAGGAGATTTGTAACATGAATTCTCCATGCTTTGGACTCACAAAACACCTCTTAAGCTATTCTGAGCTTGAGGGGCACACCAAAATCTACAAGATAGAGGGAGATTGCCTTTGAACAATTGGTTCAGTTGGTCAACTGAACAGTTAACTCAGTTGGTTAAGCAACTGCCTTTGGCTCAGGTCATGATCCCGGAGACCTGGGATCGAGCCCCGCATCGGGCTGCCTGCTCGGCGGGAAGCCTGCTTTGCCCTCCCTCACTCGCCTTGCTTGTGTTCCCTCTCTCACTGTGTTTCTCTCTGTCAAATAAATAAATAAAATCTTTAAAAAATAGTGTCTAATGCAATGATTTTAAGTATACTTACATAGTTGAGCAACCATTACCATAATCAATTGTACAACATCCTCATCTCTCCAAAAAGAAGCTTCATACCCATTAGCAGTCACTCTCCACCCCTACAACCCAAATGTAGTCCCAGGCAATCACTAATCTACCTTCTGACTCCATAACTTTAGCTACTCTGGATATTCCATATGGATGGAATTATACATTGTGAGCCCTATTGTGACTGGTTTCTTCTCTTAGCATGATGTTTTCAAAGCCCAGTTATGTTATAGCATGTATCAGTACTTCATTCCTTTTTCTTGTATGGATTCTCATTGTATGAATATGCTATAACTTGTTTAATCTATCATCAGTTGATAGACATTTAAGTTGTCTCTCCTTTGGGGCTATTATAAAACAGCTATAATTGTGTACAAGATTTTTGGGAGTATGTTTTCTTTTATTTTACATATATACCTAGGATTATAATTGCTGGGTCATATAGGTCTGTGTTTCATTGTTTGAGTAACTGTCAAATTTTTAGAGAATTTTGTTTTCCAAATTAACTGCACCATTTAAAAATCCTGTTGGCAGCATATGAGGGTTTCAATTTGTCCACATTCCTGTCAGCACTTGTCATTATCTGCCTTTTTCTATTACAGCCATCCTACTGGATGTGAAGTGATACCACATTTTAGTTTTGATTTGCATTTTCCTGATACTTAATGGCGTTCAGCATCTTTTCATGTGTTTATTGGATAATTTTTATATTTCCTGTGGAGAAATGTCTAGTCAATCCCATGCTTACTTTTAAAATTGGGTTATTTGTCTCATTATTTAGTTGTAGAAGTTCTTTATAATTCTGGATACAAGTCTTTTATCAGATATATGGCTTGCAATTTTTTTCTCCCATTCTATGGATTGTCTTTTTACTTTTTAAAAATATTTTATTTATTTATTGAGAGAGAGTGAGTGAATGAGAGAGAACATAAGAGGGGAGAAGGTCAGAGGGAGAAGCAGACTTCCCACAGAGCCGGAAGCCAATGCTGGAATCGATCCTGGGACTCCGGGATCATGACCTGAGCTGAAGGCAGTGGCTTAACCAACTGAGCCACCCAGGAGTCCCATATTTTTACTTTCTTGATAGTTTCTTTTGCAGCACAATTGTATTTATTTTTTACAAAGCCCAATTCATTCACCTTACCTTTCATTGCTTGTGGTTTTGGTGTCGTATCTAAGGAACTACTGCCTAATTCCAGGTCTAAAGATGTACAGCTAAATTTTCTTCTAAGAGTTTCATAGTTTTACCTCTTATATTTAGGTCTTTGGTCCATTTTGAGTTAATTTTTACATATCCTGTGGATAACTTATTTTTCTTATTTTGTGAATTGCCTTTTGTTGTCCAGTCCAATTGCCTTTTCCAATCAGGCATTTTTTTCTTAAATATTTTAAAATGCTCTTTGTATTGTATTTTTGTCATTTATGTTGCAGATATTTGTCACGTTTTATTGTTGAGGCATGATGAGAAAACCAAGGTTCTGAAAAAACTTTCAGAGATTTCTTCAAAGTTACATGGCTAAAGCAGCTGTCACTAAAGTCTGAGTCTTCTGACTCTAGGACTTAGGCTCTTAAAATCCTGATATAGCATAATCAATTTTTCAGTTTGCATATGCTATGCCATTGACAAGAGCCTGGCCCAGCAGAACTCAATAGAGATAACAACGGAATTCAAAATTAGAAATCATAAAGCAGATCCAAAGTATTACAAATTTAAAGCAGAATCATCAGTATCAAGATCAAGGATAAGGAAGGAGGAAGGTACTGATGGCCTGTGTGGAAGTCAGAACCCTGGACAGCTCAGTAGGAGCCTTTGACTATAGTTACTGAAACTCCAGAGTCCTGGTTGGCGCAAAATTATGGAGTTAGCCCTTATTCATATGGCCCCACTCTCTCCTGAGGAAAAATGTCATACCATCTTTCAAGAGTCTGTCATTTTTGTGAAGTGACATGGCCTCCTCTTTGGGCCTGATGAATCCCAGTTACCTGGGGCTTCTTAGGGGCTAGCGCAGTCTGAGGAGAAATTTTCTTTCTCTCCTTGCTTTAAGACTTATTTAGAAAGCTGCTTTTCAAATGACACTAGAGACAAACGGCTGATATCCAAGATCTATAAAGAACTACTCAAACTCAGCATCCAAAAAGAAGATGAACATATCAAAAAAATGGGCAAGAGACATGAAGAGGCACTTCTCCATAGAAGATATACAAATGGTATAACAGACACATGAAAAATGTTCAGCATCACTAGCTATCAGGGAAATTCAAATCAAAACCACACTGAGATACCACCTTACACCAGTCAGAATGGCCAAAATTAACAAGTCAGGAAACAACAAGTGTTGGAGAGGCTGCAGAGAAAGGGGAACCCTCCTACACTGTTGGTGGGAATGCAGGTTGGTGCAGCCACTTTGGAAAACAGTGTGGAGATTCCTTAAAAAATTAAAAATAGAACTACCCTATGACCCTGCAATTGCACTACTGGGCATTTACCCCCAAAGATACAGTGAAAAGAAGGGCCATATGTACCCCAATGTTCATCGCAGCAATGGCCACAATCGCCAAACTGTGGAAAGAGCCAAGGTGCCTTTCAACAGATGATTGGATAAAGAAGATGTGGTACATATATATAATGGAATACTACGCCTCCATCAGAAAGGATGAATATACAACTTTTGTAGCAACATGGACTGGATTGAAAGAGATTATGCTGAGTGAAATAAGGCAAGAAGAGAAAGTCAAGTATCACATGGTTTCACTTACTTGCGGTGCATAAGGGGTAATATAGAGGACAGTAGGAGAAGGAAAGGAAATGGGAAGTAGGGTAATTCAGGGAGAGAAACGAAACACGAGACACTTTGGACACAGAAACAAACTGAGGGACTTGGAGGGAGGGGGTGGGGGGATGGGAGAGCCTGGTGGCGGGTACTGAGGGCACCTGTTGCATGGAGCACTGGGTGTGGGGCATGGGCAATGAATCTTGGAACACTGAAAAAATAAAATAAATTTAAAGTAAAAAAAAATTAAAAAGAAAGCTGCTTTTCCATTAAATTTAGGGACTGACAGGAACTCCACTGTAATTGGTGTCCTGAGACATTATTTGGCAAAAAGTTTAAGTTCAAATGGGAGTTCCAAGAAGAGTTGAAGGGAATACTGATGTAAAAGTGTTCAGAGCCAGAGTGTATTTATGATTCCATATATACTGGAACACAGGTTTGACCACCAGTGTCATAGAGCAGATGGGACCACACAAAACTCTATGGCTTAGAATCACTAAATTCTACACTTGAAACTAATATTACCCTGTATGTTAACTAACTGGAATTTAAGTAACACTTGAAAAAGAAAAAAAAACTGTCATCTATCTCACTGTACCAATTGGGGTAGAGGTGTAAGATAGTAAATCAGTCATCACAAGCCTGTAATGACTGGTAAATCAACCTAAGTGAAAGTCCTGATGATAATAGAACATTCCAAATAAAACTAAGCATGAAGATAGTCCAGGATACCTAGCACATAATCAAGAAACAAAAACTTTGAATCTGTTTCATTTCACTTGAGGAAATAAGAGAAAAAGAGAATCTTGAACTATGTCTCTTGGAAATGGGTATAGCATATTATAGCATCAGTCATGAGGTTAGCTTTCTGTGTTATAAATAATAGATCAACAATCTTAGACAACTGTTCTGCAGAAGCATCAAGGTGTTACTCTGAAATAATGTTACTTTTCAACAGAATTATGGCTTACTGGGCAGCTTATTGCGACTTTAGAAAGATCTTTCTTCCAAACGTTGCTCTTACTCTAGTCTATAATTTGCATTGGAAATACAATATTTTGACTTTATAAATTTGTCAGTTCAGTACTGTTGTAAATGGCAGCACCCCCAAAATGGTAACTTGGCATTCATATTATTGATATCTCATAGAGAATTACCAGACAACTTTACTAAGCTGAGCTTAGATTTTGATAAGGAGAGAAGGCTAGAGCCCAAGTATTCCACACTGCTCAGGGAAGACAATCCACTGGATTGCAACTGCAGCCCCTTGAGAATCAGAGGACGATGCTTATCTTCCCCAGGGCTAAATTCATTTCAGCAAACCATAAACCTACTTACCAATCCTTGCAGATTGTAATATTGTAGCAGAAATTATCTCTAGGATTGTGAAAACATTTATTTTCTTCTTTAAATGTTTTTCATCTTTTCTGAATTCTCTAAGGAAAAAAGCAGTTATATTAAAAATCCCAAAGGTAAACAGCCAGCATTTTTTTGATACTAGAAAGTTTTGCTTATAAATTTTTCGTGTAAGGTCATTTTAAGCATCAAGAATCAATTCATGAAAGGAGCCCTAAAGGCTGTCAGTAAGCCTGAGGAAGATAAGGATTACGCATTCAACTGCATCAAGAAAACCACATACAATGAGCAATGCATCTCTAATACCTAACCTCAAATTTTGCTACCCTCTAAAAACTCCATAAAACTACATGCACAGTAAACTACCAAAGGAATTTTTGAAAGCAAAAGATTTATAAGATATTTGTAAGAAGAATATCAAATGGTAGGCTACTTACAATCTGATATTGTCCTTTTGTGCAGACACCTGTGAAACTGGAATACGCTACAAACTGTGGATCAAGCTCCTTGAATAATTCCACCAATATAATTTATTTGATAGACACCCTCTTCATGTGTTCATTTATAAACGTATTGAATACTTCCTCTATTTGTCAGGTTAGGGTAGACTATGCTCCGGTAAAATATTAATTCTGAAATTTCAGTGGCTTAGCACAACAGAATTCCTAGACTCACATTTAGTACAGCTCATGGGGAGCCTTGATCCATCTGATCTTGGTGGACATAGAAACTCCACCAAGTTGCAACTGGAACACATGGCCTTGTGGGCAGCCACAGAAGGAGAAGAAGGAACAAAGAGTGGAGAATTCTCATCTGTTCCAAAATACTTCAAAGTGAAAGTGTTAGCCATAACTCCTTACAGAGTATTTGCCAGAACTAGTCGTATGCCCCAAGTCTAATGGCAAAGGATACTGGAAAATATAAAGAAATACATGGACTATTTGGCAAGTTCAGTCAAATTTGTTCAAATAATTATACCAGGTACTTTGGGACTACAAAGATGAATCAATTTTTCAATATTTATATAATCAAATCACAGAGATATTAAAATGTGCATGTGAATAATCAAAATCCAAGGTAGAGGGTGATAAGCACTAGAAAAAAGGTACAGATAAAGCGCTATGATAAATCAGAAGATATAATGATTCCTAATATCTGGAGAGATTAAGAAAAGTTCACGGTATGAGAGGTATTTGAGGACGCTTTGAAAGTTGTAGGATTTATACATGAAGAGCTGATGAATAGAGACCATTCTGGTCTCAGAAATGGTAAGGGCATGGGAGAGAGAAATTACAGGGCACTTAAAGAGAAGAATAAGTCTGTTGTTTTCTACAGCAAAGGTCCAGCAAAGTCATAAATAAAAATAGAAATATTGGTTGGGCTCAGCTTTGTGAAGGAGCTAGAATGCTAGGTTGGGATTTTTTTTTAAAATATAGGTAAAAGTCTCAATGAGAGGTAAGACAGATGCTATTCAGGAAAAGGTAGTAGCAACTAAAATCATTTGGAGTGGAAGGAAATTAATGGTAGGGAGGCCAGCTATCAGGCTATTAAAGTTGTTTTGATGAAGGGGAAGTGGGAAAAAGGAAATAATAATAGAAATGGGATTGCATATTAAAAATATTTCAGTCAACAGAATGTGATACCTGATTAAATGTGGCAAGAGTAAAGATTGACCCAAAGGTCCCGAACTCGAGGGATGGAGAGTTCATAAGTTGTCATTAACAGGAAATTTAAAAAACACAGGAAGAGATGCCGTTTGTAGAAGAATAATTAGTTAATGTCTGGCCACGCAGAATTTAATGTGTAGATGAGACACAGGTGAAGGCATTTAGCAGGATACTAGAAATGTGAAAAGGAGGCCAAGGCAAAAGCTGGTGGTTCAGATGGAGAGGTCACCTGGGTAGAGAGGATAATCCAAGGCCTAAGGTTAGATAGGTATACTGGGGGATACAGAGAGTACAGGGTTAAGTAGGCCAAGAACATATTCTTAAGAAATATATATTTAAGAGTCCAAAGAAGAAGAACATCCAGGGAGGTAAGGGGGAAGAACAGCCAAGGGAGGAGATTCAAGTGTGGGCATCATCAACAATATTTAATGCCACAGAGAGCCTGTTGGTGATGATAATTGGCCACTGAATTTGGCCATTTAATTTGGCCACCAGAAGGAAAAAGAGGAAAAGGTGGCACTTGCTTAAAGAAATAAAGGGATTAAAGGAAAGTGTGGCCTTTTGGAAAGAGAGAGAAAAAGTGTACAGGCTCAAGGGGAGATAAAATCGGAGGAAAAATAGTAGATTCAAGAAAAAGAAGAGATATTGATAAAGCCAGTGGCTAAGGATGGAATCAGCACCTGGTTCTTCTCACCTGCTATACTCCTTACCCGAAAGAAGCAACCTACCATTCATTCCCTTTGTCTTTGCCTATGTCCTAAATTATTTCATCTGGACCTTCCAGAACTCCACTTTCTGTTCTGTTCCTGCCTGTCTTTGATCCTGACTGCTTCCCTATAGCCTAGAAGACTCTCCTTGAAGTGGATGCTTGATATTTACCTCCAGTACTGATGTTGGCCTTCTTGGTCCACAGCTCACACTCACCCCTAGAATTTAACCAGGTAAAACATCCTACCTAATTGGGTATCTCCATAGGACCCCCAACCTGGTGCAGGCCCTTAAGGGCAAGGATTAAATTTAGAATGTAGGAAATTTACCTCTTTCTCATATATAGAAGAGAGAACACAAAGGAGATAAATACTGAGAAAAAGTTTGAGCTGCAGATGGGGGGCGGGGTTCGTGTCAAATGGCCTATAACTTTTCAGTGTCATGGTCAAAGCATGAAGCTGGCAATTGCGGGTTTCAGAATAGGAAAGATTGCATGTAAGCCTAATATTTGTAACTTGTATTGCTTTTTCCAATTGACGACTATAATTTTACATACATTTTTACTCAGATCTGTTAGACTGTAATTCTTCAAATGGAGAATTCCAGCATTATCAAAGAGCTCTCTGACTGCTCTTTTTCAAAGGCATTCTACTATGCTCTCTCTGGAAGGCAATATAGTCAAATGAGTAATCAACTTAAACATTCATACATAAAGCATTTTAAGATATTTTATTTCTAAAAGTTCTTCAATAATTGCAGTGGAGTTATATGGCTGCAATAGTTATGCCACTGCTTCTAAGACTTAGTACAAATCATTAACCAAAACAAACAAGCGCAAAGAGAACTGCATGCAACGGACTAATATTGAATGGGTTAAGAACTCTGAAGTAAGGCAGGATTTGAATTCCAACTGTGCCGTGTCCTGACAGTATAGTAAAGCAAGAAAGAGCAGAAGGGCCTTGTGGCATCAGATTTCCTGGGTCCAAATTGTGACTATCCTACCTACTTAATGAGGTTAAATGAGTCCCCTAAAGCTTTAGTTTCTAACATCCATAATAATGATATTATAATCTATAAAACAGCAGTCATAATGTAGACTCATAGAATTACTGTGAACATTCCATGAGGTGGATGATAAATTGAGGGTTAAGAGCATGAGCTCTGCAATCAGGCTGCTTGAGTTTGGATACCAGCTCTACCAGAGTCTAGCTGTGAGATTTTAGATGAGCTACTCTCTATGCCTCAGTTTTCTCAACTCAAAAGGTCATAAGGGTGCGTTCTTCACAGAACGTTGTGAAGATTGGGTGACATGATAACATAAAGCACTCAACATCATGTCTGACATTTAGTGAGTTCTTAATAAACACTATTATGATGATACGTTCAGCACAATACCTGACGTATAGTCAGCACTCAATAAATGGTATCAGATTATTCTAAAGGGAATGTTTTTAATGTATCTTCAAGACAATTGTGATCCAGGACGCCTGGGTGGCTCAGTTGGTTGGGCGACTGCCTTCAGCTTGAGTCATGATCCGGGAGACCTGGGATCGAGTCCCGTATTGGGCTCCCTGCTCGGTGGGAGGCCTGCTTCTCCCTCTCTCACTCCCACTGCTTGTGATCCCTCTCTGGCTGTGTTTCTCTCTGTCAAATAAATAAAATCTTTTTTTTTTAAAAAAGATTATTCTGATCCGGTAATAAACATCGGTTTACCTAAAGCGTAATTGGCAATGCCAGGATTCCAACTACTGTTAGTGGAATATGTTTTTACACAGTTGTAAAAAGTTGGAACACTAAATTATGCTAGAGATAAAGGTGCATTTAACACTGCATCTGAGTAGACATATATAAAGCATGAATGCTCTCAAGATTTTAAGTAGCTGCTCTGACGTGAACCAAAAAGTGAAATAACTTCAAGCTGAAGAAACACCATAAAAATCAATGAAGTGGAGCTACAGGCAATGATGGCTGTGCTTGGGTAAGAAATGCTAGGGAACAGCAGTGTCGGGCCGACCAGCTGGGCCGGCTGCCAGGAAGATTGTGAAAGAGCATTGTGAAGATGGATTCATGTTGACTAAGAGTTATTTTGGTCCTGTAAAAATGAACTTCTTCCTATATATTGTGTTGAACAGTGCTTGTAACTGTTTCTTGGAACAGTAGCACTGAATTCTTGGATGTCTTTTATCTTGACTTGTATGCACATTGTATAGTAGTGACTAGGCTATAGTAGATACTTAATAAATGATGGCTGAATAGATGAGTGAAGTGCGGTGTTGTGACTGGAAGACATATTGGGGATCTTTTAGACTAAGCAGGATCACCTCTGTCAAGGGATATTGCTCCTCCAGCCAGCCCTGAGACATCTCCACCAGGCACTTCCAGATCTTGTGATATCCTGAGTCCTGACTTTGACCACTATTTTCCTGCTGGAGATGGACTGGCTTAGATTTCAGCTTTTAATCCCTGCTTGTCCTGGTTTCTCCCCAGATATGGCTTCACTTCTGGTGATCTGCTCTTCCCTAGTTTCATTTCGGCCTCCTTTTACCTTGCATGCCTCCACCCATTCCCAGTGAGATCCAAGTCATTGACTCTCCACTCCTTGGCTTTCTGGTCTCTGCATCTGTCACCCATGGGATAAAGGTTTCTGTGGAGCTCTGGTATCTGCAGGCTCTGAATTTGACCTCCTGGGTTCTCTCAATCATGCCTATGCTGCCCATTGACCTCAAATATGCATAGAGGAATACCACCCCCAGCTCAAGGTCATATAGAAGGTCATCCCATTCTTAAAAAATTTTTAAACTGAAGTCCCTCACCTAATTCTTTTGTTTCTCCTCTAATCGTTCTCCTTAGCCTGCTAAATACTTTTGAAAGAAACATTAAAACCTTGTCCAGCCTCTTGGCATGGCTTTAGTTCTAGCTAACATCTTTAACTTATATACCAGGACAGGTCCCTTAAAGTTTGGACTTCCTCATAAACCACCACTCCAGGAGGATGGAAGATTTTAAAAAGATCATTGATAATACAGTTCCCCACTCTGCAGTTTTGGGTAAACCAGAGGTTAGTTGTGATGGATTTTGAAGGATGTTGAGAGGCGGTGACCGGGTCTGGAAGTGTCAGTGCTAACAGCAGAGCCATAGTCTAGTCTCGGCCTAGAATGCTAAGTTCATTTAGCTTATTCAATTTAGACTGGAATAAAGTCAGTCTATGTGTCCTGGGAAGTTCTCAATAGTCAGTCCATGTGGATCACCCAAGTGGAAATAGTAGTAATTCTGTCCAGATTACTGTGCTTGTTAACTGAAGCTGACTCAAGGCCCCTTAAATACAAGCTCAAGTGTCTTCATTATGCTCCAACTTGGTGGCCTCCATAGGGGTCACCTTAAACTGAATCACTAAGCTAACTTGGCTCCAACCTTTCTCTTCTTCTTTGAGTTTGGGCAGGTGAGGCACTACGTCATTTACAAGCCCCCAGTGGAGAAAGAGAGTGGGGGGGAAAATCAGCTTTGGTGTAAATGAGGCCCCTATGAAAGGATACATCTCATCATGGAACAACCCCAGGACCTCCATCTATCAAGTTACATCCTCCAAAAGTTCTACCAACCTAAGTAGATTCAGGAACTATACACTTTGTCCAATAACTAGAGACCATATTTCTTTTTATAGAATGTTGTCCCCAGTGTTACTATATTACAAATACAAATATTACATGGAGCTCCATGCCCATTGCATTCTATGTGGATGATATCTCCAGAAGCCAAATGCTGCAGCAGCCTTTATTGCCCCCACTGAAATTGAGACCATTGGTGGACAACTTGACAAACTAGTTACTCATGATAATTATTAAGTTTTATAAAAGACTCTAACCCTTAGTGTAATATGGGTCTCACTTTTCCATATAGGTGCCAGAATTTGTTGTCTAAGGTAGACCTGGAATTTTCCTCCCCTACAGAGGTCTATGGTTTTCCTGGACTCTTTCCAGAAACTACCAGCCAAGAAAAGCCTTCCTGAGATATGCTGGAAGTGTCAAGACTTCCAGAACACTTGTAGTTCCATGGAAGCTACCATCCTGATGCTAGCAGCCCCAGTTCTAAATGGACCATGTTCATCCCTCCCAGAATACAGATGCAGTTACTCTAAGACTTTCTCCCAACCAGTCTGTGAAGGTGCCCCAAACAGGGAACACTCTTTCAGCACATGTTGGATTGGGGTGCAATTATATTCTGGATGATGATCTCACAACTACAGGAACCTGGTCCACTCTCTCTTATAACCTTAAATTGCTGCTAGTAATTCTGGCTCTTTGCTGAACCGAAGCAATCAAAATATAATACTGTAAAGGCCAATTCTCTAGAATCATTTCCCCTCAAGATATCCAATGATATACATGGAGTAGGCAGGCCATCAAATTCCAACAGTCTCTGGTTAATTTGGTTTTGTGGAATATTATGGCATAGCTATGGGATATATATATCTCCATATTTCTCCATCTTGACTTCCAAGCTTACCAAACTTCTTAAGGAAAACAAGCCAAGCATCATCAAAGACCCAAAAGGATTTGAAAATCACAAAGATGATTGACCCTGTAGTTATTCTAGCACACCCAAACTATCGGGGTCTTTCCTCCCACAAGCACTTGTTCTGAACACACCATAGAGAAATATTTCTGAAAGTATGCTCTAGAGACTAACTATATCAGAATTACTTGATATTCTTGCTTCAGATGCTTAATCCTAGGCCCTACCCCAGACCTACTGAGTCAGATTCACTGGAAACAGGCTCAGAAATATGCAATTTAAATAAGCCCCTCAAGTTATTCTTATATCCACTAAAATTTGAAAACTATAGCTATAGCAGCATCCTTCTTCACTCATCCTTGACTCATCATTTTCACAAATCTATTCTGCAAATTTACCACTCCCCCTCCTCTATCCTACCCAACCACTGAGTTGAAGTTATATAATATGGGAGAGGAAGTTCTTAACCACTAAAGCAGCATAAAGCCTGAAAGAATTATTTGGAAAAGGACCTTGCCTCCAGTAATGACAAAAACAGGCTGTTGCAACCAAGAACATCAGTCAAGTATCTAAAGATTAAGCCAAAGTTCTGCTCATTCATTCTCAGTCCCTCCTGGCCTGCCAAGGTCAAGGCAGGCTATGCAGAGACTAGAGCAGGTAACCACAGCCAGGCTGTAGTCAAGTAGGTCAAGGAGAAGTGTTTATAGTTAGGAACCCAGAAACACTGGTGGAGCTGGGAGCATTAAATACTTGCAAGTAGCTGGAAGAAATGGGGTTGGATATTTAAACCAAGGTAGAAGAGCTAAGACAGAAGGGGTGAGGAGATAATGAGGACAATTATGTCAGGAAATCATTACTGACAATACCCAGCAGAATTCAAGAAACAGGCTAATCTAGTAAAGGTCACATTACCAGACACATCTAGCCAATGTAAGAGAGTCAATCATAGGACATTGGTCAAGGCAGAGCAATTTATAGTGTCAGAGTCCCTTATTATACCTTTTAACCCAGTCAGCTCTAATTTCTCACAACGTGAGAAACATTTCTAGTAGCTACATATATGCCATGATTTATAAGCTGCCTTCTGTTGAAAGTACCTACTATTTTTTTTTAAGATTTTTTATTCATTTATTTGACAGACAGAGAGATCACAAGTAGGCAGAGAGGCAGGCAAGGAGAGAGGAGGAAGCAGGCTTCCCGCTGAGCAGAGAGCCCAATGTGGGCCTGGATCCCAGGACCCTGAGATCATGACCTGAGCCAAAGGCAGAGGCTTTAACCCACTGAGCCACCCAGGCGCCCGAAAGTACCTACTATATAAAGCCAGGCTAGAAGTCAATCCAAACTTACGAGAAGAAAGAATGTATAAGTTTATGTCACTAAAAGATCCCTGGGTAGTGTGATTTCAGGCTCAGTTGGATCAAGATGATCATCAGGGATCAGGATTTATCTTTATCTCTCAGACAGAAATTCTCCCCGTAATGGCTGAAATGACTTTGGGCACATCCTGACATCCATCCCACTAACTTAGTTCATCCAGGAGCCATAGAAATGTCTTTACTGATAGCTCTGAAAAGAATGCCCCAGGGAAGACGTCCATCAGCCTCACTTGTGATATGTGCATTGTTTTAGAGTGGGGGTTGTTTGTCCTACGGGACAGGGTGACCAACATGTCCCAGTTTGCCTGGAATTCTTCCAGGTTTGTTGTTTGTTTTTGAGAGAGGGAGAGAAGGAAGGGCAGAGGAAGACAATCTTCTTTAAAAAAAAAAAAAAAGATTTTATTTATTTGACAGAGAGAAACATAGCTAGAGAGGGAAGCAGGGGGTGTGAGAGAGGGAGAAGCAGGCTTCCCACAGAGCAGGGAGCATGATATGCGGCAGGGAGCCTGATATGGGACTCCATCCGGGGTCTCCGGGATCATGACCTGAGCCGAAGGCAGTCGCTTAACCAACTGAGTCACCGAGGCACCCTGGAGGAAGACAATCTTAAGCAGGCTCCACATCCGGGCCTTAAGAGCTACATAGGGCTTGACCTCACAACCCTGAGTTCATGACTTGAGTGGAAATCAAGACTAGGATGCTTCGCTGACTGAGCCACCCAGGCGCCTCAGGAATTTTTCCAGTTTTAAAACTGAAAGTCTATGTTCTGGGAAATCCCCTCAGTTCCAGTCAAACTGGGAAAACTAGTCACCTTACTTTTTCTGTGTGGCATGAGTTCCCCACAGGAACAAGCACTTCCCTTACAAAATGAAGAAAGAAGAGAGGCTGAAGCAGGGGGGAAATTTACTTCACCAGGCTGCATCCATCTGGTGCCTGCACAGAAGCATGGTCAAAGCTCCTACCTCTTCTCTATGGCCACACTGGGAAAGGTTGTCTTTTGGATCAGGGGGGCCTGTATGACTGACTCAGGCCTTCATCTCAAAAGAGGCCCTGAGGGCGCCTGGGTGGCTCAGTGGGTTAAAGCCTCTGCCTTCGGCCCAGGTCATGATCTCAGGGTCCTGGGATCGAGGCCCACATCGGGCTCTCTGCTCAGCAGGGAGCCTGCTTCCTCCTCTCTCTCTGCCTGCCTCTCTGCCTACTTGTGATCTCTCTGTCAAATAAATAAATAAAATCTTAGAAAAAAAAAAAAAAAAAAAAAGAGAGGCCCTGAAATTTCCCTCTGGAGATTCTTTATTGTTCTTAATTCCTGGCCTTGATCTGACTCTCCTCTCTGATGACGTGGTGGCTTGCTCCTTGGCTTTCATTCTTGGGTTCACACGGGCTTCCGTGTCTCTGCACCTCCCGTAACTCTGATCTGCACACTCCTCTGATGCCACCTCCGCATCTTGCTTGGATCAACTGGATGTGCTTTCCATAGGGTCTGTAGCCTGTCAGCTGCTAAGGTTTGCCAAACCCTTCCTACTCGTGCAGTTCATCACTGCCCCCACCTGTTTCCACGTGGAATTCAGAAATCCATGCTACAGTTGTGACCTGAAGGCTTCATCTTTGTAGTCACAGCTCTTAGCTCACTAACTCCCCCTGCGCACACGCACGCGCTCCCGCACCCTCTAGTCCTGACAGGTTTGCAAGGCAGGTGCTTTTATTCCCATTTCACAAGCGGGGACACTGAGGCTTACAGGAGTGAAGTAACTTGCCCATTCCCAAAGCCAGTCAATTCTGAACTTACAATTCAAAAACTTGAGCTGTTTCTCCGTGCACATGCTGACTCTATTAGGCAATAAGACAGTGGTAACTACTTAAAATAGTATGATCACAAATGACAACTTCTAAAGACATTTTTTAAAAGTTCTGCTCAATGTGTACATATATATATCCTTATATTATGTCAATAATGTTAATATACTTAATGCCAAGCACATACGTAGGATTTTTCAGAATTGTACAGCTGATCTTGATCTTTATGAGTTAAATAGTGAAGAAATGGATTTAAGACGATTGTCCCAATAACTAATGGAGTAGCTTTGAGGCCTAGAATTCCAAGCTCCTTTACTCTCACTTATGAATATTAAACCTTTTTTCTTCATGGACCAAATGTTGTTCAAGACCAGTAGTTCTAAATGTGTGGTGGATGACCTTCATTGCCTATGAGGTCAAAACCAATTTTATAACAATATTTGGATGTAATTTGCCTTTCACTCTCATTTCCGCATGAGTGTATGAAGCTACATGAGCTGAGATTTTGGAACAGACTGACTTGAAAAGCACAAGTAAGAATCTTAAGTCAGACACTAAAGAACTTGTAAAGTAAAGCCGTGTTTATCAGTAAAGTTTTTCTTTCAGAAAGTACAATTATTTGCATAAACATGTTATTTATGCTGACTGTAATCATTTATTCTTTTTAAAATAAGTAAACATGTTTTGAATTTCTGAGTTTTAATTTCTAATATGGTGTCAGTTGGATGTAACTCACACCAATAAAAGTTCTTTCGGGTCCTCAGTAATTTTTAAGACCCCAAAGCTTGAGAATACTTGTTCTAATCAAGAGATTTTTGTAATGATGTTCTAAACTTAAAGTTCTCTCTAGTAAATATGCTTTGATAGTCTAGAAAACTTGGAAAGATAACAATATTCTGCAAATTAGGACAGTGTGTTTATATTACAAAAAAAGCCCCACAACACAATCTGTCAGTCACTCATTACAGCTGTTCATTAACGTCTAGTGTCACTCTCTCATGAGTCCCTGTATTTATGGCTCAAATAGTACTCCTAATGTTTAGGAACTCATTTAAATTGAACTTTGAAATAAATAAATAAAACCGAAGGGAAGAAAATTAGTGACAAAAATCTAAGAATGTTTTATAAAGCCTTGAAGAAATAAACATTTTCTTTTCTTCCCATGGAATTTCCAGTTGGAATTCTTAATGGCAATCTAAAGAATTGAGGCTTTCAAAACAATGATTGCAGATGAATTAAATAATTACTTCAATTGAATAAGAATAAAGATGATAAGAATTCAAGACATGAAGTGCATCTGAGGGAAGGAGAAATGTCTACAACCAAAAACACAAAGATCTCATCTGCAAGCATCTCATTTAGTCTCTTGTCTCCATTCTCTGATCTATGTCGTTAGAAGGGGCTTTCCTTTCTTTGAACCTAGTTGAGAGGCTGCTGAAATCATTTTAAATGAGAATCACAACCATGATTAAACGTATTCAAGGGACGCGTGGATGACTCAGTTGATTAAGCGACTGCCTTCTTTGGCTCAGGGCATGATCCAGTATGTTGCTCCCTCATCAGGCTCTCTGCATGGCGGGAGGCCTGCTTCTCTCTCTCTCACCCTCCCTGCTTGTGTTCCCTCTCTGGCTGCGTTTCTCCCTGTCAAATAAATAAATAAAATCTTTAAAGAAAAATTTTTAAAAGAATTTGGTGTGGGAAGGGCAAGCGCTTTCTTTAAAATCATTTTTACTCGAGTATCTTTTTTTTTTTTTAAAGATTCTATTTATTTGACAAAGAGAGAAATCTTAGGAGCAGAGGGAGTGGCAGGCAGAGGGAGAGGGAGAAAGCAGACTTCCTGCTGGGTAGGAAGCCCAGTGTGGGACTCCATCCAGAACCCTGGGACCACGACCTGACCTGAAGGCAGGCACTTAACAGACTGAGCCACCCAGGTATTCTACTCAAGTATCTTTTTAACTCAAGCAACTCTGGTTAGTAAAAAGATATCGGCAGTATTTCGGCCAATTTTCCTGAGATCACTGCAATTAGGAAGAGTACTCCATCATTTCACAGTACACACTTGCCCACTAACCACTATGTGGAAAATGCACCTCTGAGACCTTAAGACAGAGACTGAGAGAGGGACCCTGTTCCCTGAGGGTTGCCCAGTCTAATAGAGAAAACAGCAATGAGGCTCAAAAGCACGTAGTGAATCTCTCCCATTTATTTGACTGGATGACATTTTACTTCCTTTCATTGGTTCCTCTCTCCTTCCCTTTCTCAAACAAACCTAAGCTGTCTATTAGTGCATTCACTTACTAAATCAAATAAAAATGAGCTCATTTTAAGAATTTTGCTGTATCTGCTTAGAGTACTGAAGTCACTGTAATAAGACTTGAGCTGGGAACTCATTACTTATCACCAGGCTTCAAGTCTTCACACAATTTAAATAATTTTCTGGAACAGTGATGCTTTCTGTGGGATCAGAAGTCAAGAATATTGATTGAGGGAGGAAGAATAAGAGAATTTTGATTTCAACTTTCAAGATATATCTTGAGAAAGTAGGCAAACTGCCTTTGAATAAAAGCAGGAAGAGTACGGTTTTGAGTATTTGCACTATATGTAACGCTGATCTGTGGGTATTTACCCTAGATTTCATAGCTTTAAAGGAGCAGTGCATTTAATTAGAAATAGCAAATATCTGTTCATTTAAATACTAAAGTTGTGTGTGGGAAGCAGAAAAGCAATAATATACAGGCCCTTGCCTTCTGGTTATTTATAGATGTTTAGGCAGAAAAGAAAGATACCTAACAAAATGGTTACATGGTAACAAAGCCACCTGCCAAAAGGAGGGAGGTGGCACTATCCTCCTCCATCTAGCCAATTTTCTCTCCAGAAAATAGCTCCACATTCAGAGAAATCCTTGATTTAATACAACCCAAATTTAATAACTAGGCAGTTAAACATCTACATGTAGGAATACAAGACTGGGTCATATGGAATGATCTGGCTAAAAGCAAAGACCGAGGGCACCTTTCTACTATGGCAGAAATGTCTCTGAATGTTCATCACCCAAGCATAGTTCTCTATGCTGCTAAAGTGCTAAGGTCCCACAACCTGTTGGGATCTCTGCCTTACAGAATGTTGAATATCACTAGATTTGCCAGTAAACTAAGAAATCTGTGAGTTAACTCTACTAAAGGAGGTATAACCTTAAAGAGGCCTGTTTTACTTCTGATGGGTTTATTTCAGACAATCTTTTTGAAATCCTATTGAGTTTCCAAGACCCTCTTAAAATAAAGATTACTGTTTTTCTCTCCTTATCTAGTTCTTTTTCTTCTGTAGTAACAAAACATCAAATTTTGAGCTGGACATAGGGCTACCTTAAATTAATATTAAATGCTCTGCCTCTCTTGGAGCTCTCTGTGGACCCATCACCAAGTTCTGGCTGATGGTACACAATTATTATATAAAACTTCCTCCCATTTGCTGGCTCACAGGAAGATGTGCTAATGGGAGAAGCAAGGATCTTAGACTATGAGGTGACTCTGCTAATAAAGGCCATACACAGAAAAGAGTCCTGATAACTTACTAATCAGTATCTCCTAATTTTGTATGAGAGAGAAATAAATGTCTATCTTCATAAAGCTATGACTATTTTGTGTTTTCTTTCAGTGTAGCCAAACCTAATATTAAGTCTAATATTCATCTAAATTCTAAATGGAAAAAATTAAAGCCAATCATTTGGAACTATAAAATTGAATATGATTGCCTTGATTCATAGGTATCTAATAGCACTTAAAATATGGCTGGTCTGAATTCAGGTGTGCTGTATGGATAAAATACACCCTGAATTTTGAAAATTTCATATGAAAGAAAAAATGGAAAATAGCTCATTAATGACTTTTTATATTGAGTACATGTTGAAATGAAAATATTTTGATATGTTGGGTTGAAAACACTAAAATTGATTTCACCTGCACAGGAAAGGAAGCCATCAACAAAATAAGTCAAGTTACTGAATGGGAGAAAATATTTGCAAACTATATGTCTGATAAGGGGCTGATATACAAAATATATAAAGGACTCATACAACTGAATACAGAAAAAAAAACCCAATATGATTAAAAAACTGGCAGAGGGTTTGAATAGACATTTTTCCAAAGATGATGTATTGATGGCCAACAAGCACATGAAAAGATATTCAACATCTTTTCTAATCATCACAAAAATGTAAATCAAAACCACAAGATGTACCACCTCATACCTGTCAGAAAGACTTATCAAAAAGATGAGAAGTAACAAGTGTTGGTGCGAATGTAGAGAAAAAGGAACCCTCGTGCACTTGTTGGAATAAAGGTAAACTGGGGCAGCTACTGTGGAAAACAACATGGAGGTTCATCAGAAAAAAATTAAAAATAGGAGCGCCTGGGTGCCTAGTTGGTTGGGCGACTGCCTTTGGCTTGGGTCATGATCCCAGACTCCCGGGATCAGACCCGCATCGGGCTCCCTCCTCGGTGGGAAGCCTGCTTCTCCCTCTCTTACTCTCCTTGCTTGTGTTCCCTCTCTAGCTGTGTTTCTGTCAAATAAATACATAAAATATTTTTAAAAAATAAAAATCAAACTACCATATGATCCACCAATTCCACTTCTGGAATATTTATTCAAAGAAAATGAAAACTAATGTGAAGCAGTATTTACAGTAGTCAAGACATGGAAACACTCTAAGTGCTCATTGACAGATGAATGGATAAAGACATTGCAGTATATATTCGGCCATAAAAAGAGAATGAAATCTTGCCATTTGTGACCATATGGATGGACTTTGAGGGCATTATGCTAAGTGAACTAAGTCAGACAGAGGAAGATAAATGCTGTATAGATCTCACTTATATGCAGAATACAAAACCATACCAAACCAAATCAAAACAACCAAACTCATGAATAGAAAACAGAATGGAAGTTGCGAGAGGTGGAGGTTGGAAGTTGGGGATTGGGCAAAATAGGTAAAAGGAGTCAAATGTAGAAATTTTCAGTTATGTCATGAGGACGCAATATATGGCATCAAAACTATAGTTAAGAATACCGTAGTGCATATTTGAAAATGGCTAAGAGAATAAATCTTAAAAGTTCTCCCCACAAGAAAAGAAATTCTATAACATATGATAATGGATATTAACTAGGTTTATTATGATGATCATTTTGCAATATATACAAATATCAAATTTGTACACCTGAAACTAATATAATGTTGTATGACAATTAAACCTCAATTTAAAAAAGGCTTTTCTGATAATAAAGTGATTTTAAAAATACTATAAAAATTAATTTCACCTGCTTATTTTTACTTCTTTAATATGGCTAGTAGAACATTTAAAATGACATATATGGTCCACATTTTATTTATACTGAACAGAACTGATTACAGCATGGACTTTTTTTTTTAAGATTTTATTTATTTGACACAGAGAAAGAGAGACAGTGAGAGAGGGAATACAAGCAGAGGGAGTGAGAGAGGGAGAAGCAGGCTTCCTGCTGAGCAGGGAGCCTGATGCAGGCCCAATGCAGAGCTCGATCCCAGGGCCCTGGGATCATGACCTGAGCCAAAGGCAGACACTTAAGGACTGAGCCACTCAGGAAACCCACCATGGACTCTTAAATATGGGGATAAGGAGGTGCCTTTACTGAAGATCAAAAAAGACAAAGATGACAGAATCTATAGCATTTCAGATTTTGTTCAGACATGGGGTGGGTACACGTCCTGCCAGTAGGGGTTTTAAAATAAAATGGAAGACTGCTAATATATCTTTCAAAGAAAGAATATCTGAGATGATTTTAAATGTGATTCTGTATTAAGACAATGGCAAATTAAATGCTTAACATCGCCCAAGCACATAATTTAAAAACTGATAACTCCTGATACAAAACCTTGTGTCGTAGGTAAAATTCTTCTGTGTATTTATAAAGACATATCCATAAATGAAAAAAATATAAGACATTCACATTATATATGTATCACTCCTATTGTATGTTAGTCATCTTTTCAAGGGCACGAATGCCTTTCATATTTTTGATGTCCTTGTATGATTTAAGAAGGTCATTTGAAGTTACTAATTACGGTCTAATGTTCTGCTTAGTGGCGTTCACCTTGTGTTTGCACAATTAAAATTCTGCTTCAACTTAGGTGTTGGATTTGCAGGTTGGCTCATGCAATGATCCTTTTGGCAGAGCGAGCAAGATGTTGCTGGCCACAAACGGTAATTGTGTTAGAGTTCCCTGTATTTGATAATAGTGCTGCATCTCTTTCCCAACACCTCTTCTCAAGTACACAGATGTGCACATTAGCCATGGTTTATAACGCAAATCAAGTGTTTCTGTATAGGCCGGCTCTAAATTCTACGGATACTCTCATCTTTGTGTGTATGCTGCTAGGAGGTAGATACATAGCAACAGATAGCACACTTTCACTTGCCTAAAATGGAAAAAGAATTCTTTATTCTGACTTACAGAACATTCTCTTTTTCAGTGTCAATATGCATTTTCAATTTCAATCATTTGGACAAAAATACATTTAACCCAAACTACAGAATCAGGCTTTAGAAGGCAAATAAATAATACCCTCTTTTTCTTTTCCAAGTTTCAAATCAACTGGGAAATAGTCTTAAGACATAGAAAGGGAGCTTAAAATATTAACTTTAATACTGGAAATGTCATTGGGAAAATGGCTGTATATCTGTAGAGAAAAGGGCTGACTAACATTCCCTCTTCCAACTAGATCTTGCAATGGTCCATCTTAGGGAAAGTTTGGTTCAGTGAAGATTCACTTAGGCAAAATTGCTGCCTCCCACTAGTCTGGGGTGCAGACAGATGAAAACAGGAGCAAATCCCCAGTATTTTTAATCCTGTAGCAGATTAGTTTCACTAAATCAAGAAATGTAAGCCAACGATATGGGTAGAGGAGGGGTGTCTTATATTAGATCTGTTAATTCTCAAGTATTTTATTGTAAAATAATAGATGAAAAAAATGTGGAGTCAAAGCAGCACTCCTTTGGGATATATAAGGTAATACTCAGCTACATATTGTGATGTATAAATTGTAAAGACATCTTCTTAATCCATTCATCTATCAGTAGCCACTTGGGCTGCTTCCGTATCTTGGCTGTTGTAAATAATGCTGCAATAAACATAGGGGTACATATATATTTTTGAATTAGTATTTTTATTTCTTTTGAGTAAATACCCAGTAGTAAAATTACTGGGTCATATTTCTATTTTTAATTTTTTGAGGAACCTCCATACTGTTTTTCACAATAGCTGCACCAATTTACATTCCCACCAACTGTGCATAAGAGTTCCCTTTTCTCCATATTCTTTCTCACACTTGTTTCTTTTTTTCTGACTGCTGTGAGGTGATATCTCATTGTGGTTTTGATTTGCATTTCCCCAATATTTCCACTTCTGGGTATTTACCAGAAGAAAATAAAAACACTAATTCAAAAAAATAAATGCACCCCTCTATTTATTGCAAAACCCAAGGATGTGGCCAGTCAGCAATTGAGTCAGAGTTCTTGCGCAACTTGTAGGCTAGTAACCACTGGTGATTTGCCGAACTAAAGGCTTTGTCCTGAGTAATTCTCAAAGGAAGAATTGCTTGTTGTTAACACATTCTAGATGGTATTTGGAACAAAAGGTGATCACAATTAAAAGTCATAGGGAGAATACGAAACCTAGAAATAAAATTACTTGTTTATATAATATAAAGAAAACTGTGTATTAGCTCTCTTCTAGTCTTTTACTGGTTAGGAGAGTCATAACAGATTTCTAACAATATACTTTAATAATCTCTATACTTTATCCAAAAGAGCTGCATCTTGTCAAACGATAAGCTTGATGTGAAAAATTCTCATTGATTTCTGACACAAATTCTTAATCTATAAATTGAGATTTCTAAACTATCTTTTTCTAGACTTTATATCTCAAGATGAATGTTTTGCTTAGACAGGTCATCGTGTTCAACTAGGTCTTCAAGTAATTTTAGAATTACAGATACGAATCAGATTTCTTTGGCCTTTGCTTAGAACCCTAAGCCGCAAATATTTTAATTTTTTCTTAACTAATTAATGACAGATGGGAATAAATTCTTGAGAAACAAAAAAATATAGAGGGAAAATTAACTTTTTAAAATATGTTTATGCATTTACAGTCAACATTATAAAAAATAATTGAATCATGACAAATGTTGAATTGTTAATAGTTATTAGATAAATGTAAAGAATTTTTTAAAGTAGGCTCCCCACCAAATGTGGGGCTTGAATAATTATACCCTGAGATCAAGCGTAGGATGCTCTACCCACTGAGCCACCCAGGCACCCCTGGCAAGAAATATTTTTAAAATCTACACTTCTATTTCTTGAGAAAATAGTTTAAAACTATCGTCTATTGAATGAGGCGGCCATCTGGTGACAGAAAAGGGCACTACCGGCACTATTTTGCATGAACTGGATGTCATTAAATATTCTACACAAACCAACGGAACCACAAAAATTTCTATAGCGCTGTCCAACAGAAACATAATAGAAGTCACATATGTAATTTAAAAATTTCTAATCACTGCTTTAAAAAGTAAACATTTAATGTCGCATTTTTATTTAACCCGATATATCAAAAATATTCTTACTTCTGCATATAATAAATACAAAAAGCTTATTTCTTTTTTCATATTAAGCCTTCAAAATACAATGCGTATTTTATGGTACATCTCAGTTCGGACTAGCCACAGTTCAAATATTCAAGAGCCATGCGTGGCTGTGGCTAGTGGCCCCCAGATTGGATAGGCAGATCTAGAAAATGGAGAGCTACAGTAATTTTGATTTGCCTTTTACTAAGTTCATTCATCTCTCACCCCTTCTGCCCACTCTTTTAGAAGTTCCTCCTTTTCCCTTTTTCAGTTCTACCTTATTTTGTAAATATGTTTTGCCTCCTGAATATTTTGGAATACTTAAACGACCCTCAGAAGCTCGCCCAAGAGCCGTTAATAAGACCCTAGGAGGGCCCATCCCTTCTCCAGAGGGCACAGGGGCGTTGATTTGCCGGCGCCGTCCTTCGAATCGGCTCGTCCGCGCCCGGCAGCTTAGGCGGAGGTCAGCTACAATCCTGGGGATCGGAGGCCACGCCAGGGGATCGGGCCTGTCCTGGCTCTCGGGTCGCCTTATGACATCACAGCGCCGTGACTGAGGTTCAAGTCCAGCGAGGCTCCGGGATTCTAGGACCCAAGTGTCAAAGGCTTTCAACGGGAGAGAGCAGGAACTGGAGGAGGCTACATGACTAGGTCCCTGCCATTATGCCCACAACTCCGTGTTTCCAGTCCGGTCCTCTGACCCAGCGAAGGCAGGTGAAAAGATGCGCGCTGGCACAAAGAGAAGCGCTAGCGAAAAGCTCCCACCATTTCCCAGCAGCACCAGCGGGGTCTTCCGGGTGGACCCCTACCTCTGCTGATTGGTTGGAGGTGGCCGCCACGTGACCCAGAAACGGAATCTGCCGCGGCTTTCCCGGCCTCTGTTGTCCCTCTCCCCACTCCAAGGTCCCGGAGGCGGAGGACAGGTTTCCCAGGCAACCCGAGCTGGTAGTGTATACACAGCAGGCCCCGGGTTAGAGAGGGTGTCGTGCCTGCTGTTGCAAGACAGGGACTGAGAGGTCACAGTGGACTGTGGTATGTTTCGGATTGCCTTGGAATCCATCATCTTTCTGGGATAAGGTGAGTGAGTCACCTTGTGGCCTTCGGGCCTACATCATCTGTCTGCGGGCCCCAGGAGTCTTTGTTCTCCTCTCCTCCCTCTCTGCACACCCCCCCCCCCCCCAAGAACAAGATGGGAGACTAGCAACGTTGAGGTCAAAGGACCCCGGTAATGGCGCAATGGAGATAATAATGAGACAGTGACGTGTCTTTATAGGAGGCCGTCAGTGTGACCAGGGCAAAGGTGAAGAGGAGGAAAGGGAAGGTGGCCCACAGTCACCTGTGTAGCCTTTGCTGCACACATTAAGGTCCAGAACTGAGAAAACCCAAGTGCTCCTTGGCCAAATTGGATACTGCTCACCTAGTACCAGGAGGGCATTTGTTGAGTCCATCGGTGCTAACAGATGGATTCTGATCTCTTTATACCCAAAGGAGGAGACAGTTTGGTCATACAGGGCTTCTAGTTTGTAGAAAAGAAATTTGATTTTCTGAGAATACTACTCTACCTAGCCCTCCTGGCAGACAAACATGGTGCTTTACACCCTAATTATTATTATACTCTCATCATGTACAGGAAATATTTACATATTATCATATATATTCCAAGTTATACCATATAGGACTCTGTAGCATGACAATTAATTCAAACTATTCAACACATTTTATGAGACACCAAGCAAGTGGCAGGCACAGTGATAGGTTCATTGTCTCTGCCTTCAGTGAACATGTAACCTGGTAGGGAGGAAAGACCTGCAAGCATCACAGTACAGTGGGACAGGTGCTATATAGAGAACATATGCTGGCCTAAACTGGAGTCACGAGGAAGAGAATGATTATAATACTACCAGAAAGAAATAAAATCTTCACAAGACCCTTGATTTAAATCTTTAAGGATGTATGGAGTATGCCATAGAGTCAAGGGAAAAAGACATTTTAGGGAGGAAGTCAGCATATGACAAAATAGAGAAATACCCCAGCCCATTCAGAGAACTATAGTTGTGGCCAGACCCTGGAGGTGTTGGGAGTTTGTGACTGATGTGCTTGACATGTATGCAGGAGTCAGAGCATGGATATTATGAATACCTTCCAAGGGAAGAACCTTAAAACATTTACCTTTCAGGAGGCTAGCTGTCCCAGTAGTATAGAGGATGGTGTGGCGGTTTTAGGACTATAAGGAGAGCATCCAGTTAAGGTGATGTGATGAAGGTCTGAACCAAAACATAGGCCAACAGAATGGAGAAGAGGGGGAAAATGATAGACATTTAAGAGGTATAGGTAGAAGGATTTAATGAGTGAGTGAACATTGAAGAAAGAGTAAAAGAGTGATTAAGAATAAATCCTGGTTTCTGATATGGATGATTACAAAGATGTGCCATTTACCAAGAGAAGGCATACACTAGGAGAAGCAGGCTGACTGGGAAATATGACTTCAGTATTGAACACACTGAATCTGAGATGCCTATGACACATTTCAGATATAATGCGGGAAGCTGGATTGTTGTACAGAAGAAAGGAAGATAAAGATTAGTAATTTTTCACCAAGAAGGAAACAATTGATCAGAAAAGTAGATTTGAAATAACAAGTAGGGAGAAGCCAAGGAGAAAAAGGCAAACTAAAAGAGAAAACTAAAAGAAAGGAGTTAAAAACATTGTCAAATGCCATGCCAAGGTCTAGGTAAGCTGAGAGCTGAAACATGTCCGGTGTCTTTGGCAACTGGATTAGTGTTGCCTTTGGCAAAAGAAGCAGTAGTGGCCTGAGGTATCCCCAGTCAGGTTGTGGTGAGTTAAAACTAAGTGTTGCTATAATGACTGCTCTATCTTGAAGTTTTTCTGGGGATGTATCTAAAACGTTCATTTATATAATATAGGATAGGAGGACTTTTTAAAAAAAGACAGGAACAATCTAGCATTCATATATGGAGAGAAGAGAGACCCTAGAGAAGAAAAATGGGAATGAAAGGAGGAGGAAAATTTGACATAACAGAGTTCTGAAAGAGACTGAAGACAATGGGATCAGTACACACATTTTAAACAAAAGAAAGAATACTTTTACTAAGATAGTCAGGAAGGAAAAGAAATATATTTTTAGGAGGAAAGGGAATTTAGGGAATGAATATCTGATGGTATCACTGTTCTCTGTTAAGATGGCGACAAGATCATCTGCAGAGGAGGGGTGGGAGGGAAAACTTGAGGCAAGTGGTAGAAGTTTAAAATAGTCCTTAGGTCATGAATCTCAGAGCTGTGTCTAGCCCTACTCTCCCTAAGAGAGGAAGTCGAAGTGGAAAATAAGAAATTTTGTTGTTGAAGATCCAGCTGAAGGTAAAGGTCATGCATTTGCAGTGATTTTAGCACTGTGCTGGTAATGTGAAATCATCTGGCAGCACACCAGAGTGGAGAGGGGAAGGAGGGGGATTGGAACAATGCAAGATTTGAGATTTGAAGGGAGAAAGCTCCTGATGGCTCCTGGTTCCCTGAAGGGACTAGAAAAGAAGACCTGTGGTCTCTTAGTGGTCAGGCCCTGAAAAGAACTTTCCCAAAGCAGAGGAGAATGGGTGCAAGCTGGCCAACAGGACACACCTCTTGATGGAATCAGAATCTTCAGCCGGAAACCCTGGGCTCACTTGTGACTAGAGGAAGCATAGGAGTCTTGTAAATACCAGGGAGGTTCAGGCTGTCATAATTCAGATGTAGTTATGCAGATTATAGAACTGAAGATTTTTAAATTATATTTTGTTTTGCTAATTAACTGTTGACTTAGAACAGATTTTTTTTCCAAATAAGGTGGAGTGGGAGGTAAGGTTGGTATCCAAAATGGGCATATTTCTCTGTCAAGACAAAGTAATCTCTTTGAATACATAGAGAGCTATACCTTGTTCTCAAGAAGACTGAATACTGTGAAGATGGAAGTTCTAAATTAAGCTTTACAATGAAATCTCAAAAACCCAAGTGAATTTTTAAACACTAAATATGAAATGATTATAAATTTTATTTAGAGAAATAAATCTGTTTTAAAGAATAGCCAAGAAATTTTTACAAAAGGATATGAGTTGGGAATTAATATAAATCACAGGAATTAAAAGAGGATGATACTATGGGAAAAGACAGAGCTAAGAGAGAACACAGATTGAAAAGTCCAAAATTAAGCTCAAATATATGTGATAACTTAGTGAATAACAAATGGTACAGTTAACTTCTTTTGGAATAGACATCTTGAATATAGACTAGATAACTTGGATCTCCATTTGGTGACTTTGGATGTACCGAGGACAGGCCTTGTTCTTCGTGTGGCAGGTGGAAGGCAGGCTTTCCTTTTAATGTTCACAGACATTAAACCTGAATGTAGGGGAGGCTTTTCTGATGAGTAGTAGTGGTAAAAAGCCCTCCTTTACTTAGTACGGCATCCAGATAAGCCTAGGGAGGCAAGACTGTGGCCTGCATCTATGTATGGGCCTCTCAGAGAGTATCTAAATCCTTTCAAGTTGTTCCTTGCAAAGTGCTCCCTTGCCTGGCTCCTGCATCCTGTGCGTAAGATCGTGAGGTACCCAAGAATGGGGTAAAGAGACAGCTGCTGATGGCAAGCAAAGAAGGAAAGATCAATATTACCTTCAACATAGGTCCATCATCTAACCACTTCTCACCATCACCACTTCCAGTGGTCTCCTTGCTTCTACCTTAGACCCCTACAGTCTATTTTCAACAGATCCTTTGAGGGTGATCCATTTCAAAACTTAAGATGGCTCATATAACTTTCCCCTTCAAAAACCTCCTAGAGCTTTGCATCTTACTCATAAAATCTAAAATCCTAGCATGTAATCTGTGGGTAGGCCCTGCTCTACCTCTCTGATGTCACATCTTACCCGTCTGCATTTTCTAGCTGTGCTCTCACCATATCATTTTCCTTGCTATTCTGCAAGCAGGCCAAGTAGCCTTTCACTTTTTTTTTTTTTTTTTTTTATGTGTTTTGCCCTCTGCCTGGGTACGTTTTCCCCAGATTTCCTCATAGCTCACACTCCCTCATTTCCTTCAGCTCCTTGCCCAGATGCTACCTTATTGGAAAAGTCTTTTCTTCCTTTCTACCCCTGTCTTTTTCTGACTGGTAGCTAATATCAGTATATCAACACAAATATTTATGAATGAGTGAATGAATTAGTAGAGATTCCAGGATAATTTTCTGGCTGTATTTCTCTTTGTGGTGTTAGCTGGAGCCCTTCCTCTCCTCAACTCAGCGAGGTCATACTGCATCTCCACTTTACAAAGCCTGAGATCTGATACAGATCTCAAAGTCCTTTGATTTGGTTCCCTTGGCTGGCTCACAGCTACGTTCTTTCCAATCACTACAGCTCTGACTTTGGGGAATTTTTAGAATTGTTTTGTGAAACTTATTTTCCTGGTACCTTGAATTTGCAGCTGGTTTGTACTCAGTCTCATGCTGTCTACTTCATTTCCATTCAAAAGACCTTTGTCTAATAAAATACCTAGGAATAAATTTAACAAAAGAGGTGAAAGACCTGTTCTCTGAAACTATGAAACACCGATGAAAGAAATTAAAGATAACACAAAGAAGAAAGATATTCCATGCTTATGGATTGGAAGAACAATTATTATTTAAATGTCTATACTAATGAAAGCAGTCTACACTAAGTTTAATGCAATCACTGTCAACATATCAACAGCAATTTTCACAGAACTAGAACAAACAATCTTAAAATTTGTATGGAACCACAAAAGACCCCAGGTAGCCAAAGAAATCTTGAAAAAGAAAAACAAAACTGGGGGTATCACAACTCAGACTTCAAGTTATGTTATAAAGCTGTGGTAATCAAAACAGTATGGTACAGGCACAAAAACAGACACATAGATCAATGGAGCAGAATAAAAACACCCAGGAATATACCCACAATTATATGGTTAATTAAGCTTTGACAAAGGAAGCAAGAATATACAATGGGAAAAAGTCTCTTCGACAAATGGTGTTGCTACATGCAAAAGAATGAAACTGGACCACTTTCTTACACCATATACAAAAATAAATTCAAAATAGATTAAAGATCTAAATGTGAGACCGGCGACCGTAAAAATGCCAGAAGAGAGCACAGACAGTAATTTCTCTGATACTGGTTGTGGCAACAACTAGTTGTTGTGGCAAGAGAAACAAAAGCAAAAATAAACTGTTGGGGCTACATCAAAATAAAAAGCTTCTGCACAGCAAAGGAAACAATCAGCAAAACTAAAAGAGAGCCTACTGAATGGGAGAAGATATTGCTAACAGCATATCTGATAAAAGGTTTGTATCCAAAATATTAACATACAAAAAACCCCCAAATAATACAGTTAAAAAATGGACAGAAGACATGAGCAGACATTTCTCCAAAGAAGACATACAGATGGCCAAAAGACACATTAAAAGATGCTCAACATCACTCATTATCAGGGATATGCAAATCAGAACTCTAAAGACATATACTACACACGTGTCAGAATGGCTAAAATTAACAGATGTTGGCAAGGATGTGGAGAAAAAAGAACCCTCATGCAGTGATGGTGGGAATGCAAACTGGTACAGCCACTGTGGAAAACAGTTTAGAGGTCAGAAAGTTAAAAACAGCTATGATATTTTTAGCAACTACCCTATGATACAGTAGATGCACTACTGGATATTTACCCAAAGAATAGGAAAAAACTAATTCAAAGTGATATGTGTACCCTTATGTTTACTGCAGCATTATTTAGTAATAGCCAAACTGTGGAAGCATCTCAAGTATCCATCAATAGATGCATAGATAAAGAAGAGGTGGTATGTATATACACACACATATACATATATATACACACAATGGAATATCAGTCAGCCAAAACAAAAAAAACAAAAAAAACAAAAAACAAAAAACCAAAACCCCAAATCTTGCCATTTGCAACAACAACATGGATGGATCTAGAGTTAATGCTAAGTTAAAGAAACCAGTCAGAAAAAGACAAATACCATATAATTTCACTCATATGTGGAATTTAAGAAACAAATAAACAAAGGAAAAAAAAACAGAGAGACAAACCAAAAAAACAGACTTTTAATTAGAGAGAACAAATGGATGGTTACCAGAGGGGAGGTGGGTAGATGGGTGAAATAGGTGAGAGGGATTAGGAGTACACTTATCAGTATGAACACTGCATAATATATAGAATTGTTGAATCATCACATTGTACACTTGCAACTAATTTATCACTGTATGTTAACTATACTGGAATTTAAATAAAACAACAAAATACCTTTCTAAACATCTCTGGCAATCAGTGATCTTTTCCTAGCACTATTATACATTCTTTTTTTTTCATATTTCTTTGCTCATTCTAGTGGGATTTGGGAAGAGAAGGTAGGTAGATAAAAGGACAAAAGTCACCATCTTTTTTTCCTTAAAATTTTAATTTATGTGTACACCGGTACCTGTATATAATTTTGCATGAATGAATGAAAGTGACCATATACTTTTTAAATAAATATTTAAGTAAAATTTCATTTTAAGTATAACATATATATAGAAATCACACAAATCTTAGATATCTAATTTTATTTTCTCAAAGTGAATGCATTCCTTTAACCAGCACACAGATCACAAAATACATCTTCATCAGCACTCTGGAGCCCCTCTTTCCCTTCTCCTGATCACTCACCCTGAGAGGTAACCACTATCTTGACTTCTTCTAATACCATAGGTTGGTTTGTTTTCAAATTTTATGTGAACAGAGCCACACAGTGTAAACCTCACTGTGTGTATATCTTCCTTTGCTCAGCTTGTGTTTGTAGGAATCATCCACATTGTATTCAACAACAGTTTCTTTCTCATTCCACTTCTAGGTATAAACTCAGACTTATGTGGACCTAATGTCTTGCACAATAAAACTCTTCGGGGATCACTATTAATCTCCAAGGTGGAGACATTCCAAATGTCTACTAATAGTAGAATGAATATATAAATGGTTTATATATTCATAGTATACAATACTAAACATGCTCTTAAGCGGCTTTTTTTCTCTTCCATTTTTACCTAGATCTATCCCTATCCAACCTCTCCTGCCTATTATAACCACACTAGCTTTCACCTGCATCCAAGGCAACGCATGTTAATAATTTAGTATGTATCTTTACATATTTTCTCCTTATGTAACCATACACACACATATGTACATACTATATACATTTACACGCAGATGTACACCCATACATAACTACAGAGGAATTGTAAAATTGTAAAAAGTGGGATCACAATATACATCACACCCACATTTTGCTTTTGTCATGTCATCATATTAAAATCTAGATTACTATCTTTTATTTTTTTTAAGATTTTATTTATTTGACAGTGAGACAGAGAGACGGCCAGAGAGGGAATGCAGCAGGGGGAATGGTAGAGGGAGAAGCGCGCTTCCCATCGAGTAGGGAGCCAGACATGGGGCTCAATCTCAGGACCCTGGGATCATGACCTGAGCCGAAGGCAGACGCTTAACAACTGAACCACCAAGGTGCCCCTAGATTCCTATATTTTAAAAATAGTATATGTCTGGAATAATATAAGAATATATTAGAAATTGCCAAAAATTGATTTTTCACTATAGCTCCTTAGGTATTAAGCAGTTCATATCATCTAAAAGGAAAATGTTGGTTCATTTTGTTAAATATTTATTCCCATGCCAGGTATGTCACAAAACCCTGAGGTTTCTTTTCTTTGCTAGTACACTTAGAGAGCTATGTTCAGTTTTGGACACAACAGTATAATAGGAAGGATGAACTGGAGCCTGTTCAAGGGCAGAAACAGTTATCTCTAGTGAGAGAACTAAAAGAGATGAACTGAGAAATGAGGTAAAGTTGTAGACAAGTGATAACTATGTTCTTCAAATATGAAAGGCTTATGGCATGGAAGAAAAACACTTATTTTATTTGAACTCAGGAGGTAAAATAACAATGGAGTGGAGTTATGGAGACACAGAATTAAATTCAAAATAAAAAACTGATTTTCTAACAGAAAACTTTAGAGATAGAATGGACTGTCATGGGACCCAGACAGATATTATACTGCATGAAAATTTCAAACCACATATAGGTAATTCTACCTAAATAGCTTTAAGGCCCCTTCAACTTGGAATAACATGACTCTAGAATTTATTTTATTTCAACTTTTCATTTTCCTTAACAGATATATTATTATCACCTTTATTTTTAATGGAAGATGACTGAATGCGAAAGCCTAAACCAAGAAGAAATAATTAAGGAACTGGTGAGTCAAAGCTAAATTTCTTTTCAATTACATTTGCAAGAATATTATATGGAACATTTTTACACTCCTTTCTGGAGCTTACCTAGGTTTCTTTTACCCCATGACCTTTGGGAGTAGAGAAAAATCATATATATGGTATAACTTTCCTTCTTATGAGTTAAAAATGGCATCAGTGCAATTGAAAGTTTATCATTTCTAATAGCAAAATAATTTAAAATTATTTTAAATAGGTAATAACTCAATTTCTTTTTTTTTTGAAACAGTGCTTATGCAATGGTTTGGCTTATGAGATGGTTGGACAAGAAGGATCAGATACTTTAAAACTGGAGATGTTTTTCTCAGGGTATCCCCGTATAGTTGGATTATCATTATTTCCTAATTTAACAAGTCTCACAATTGTTGCGCAAGATATAAAAGAAATTTCAGGGTTAGAAACTTGTTTATGGCTTAAAGAACTCTGGATTGCTGAATGCTGCATAGAGGTAAGTCTAAACATAACCATATATGAAGTATTTTATGCTGAATTCTTTGGCTTCGAAAAAATAATTCCTTAAAATATGTGCACGAGTCATGGATCAAAACAGATAAATGGAGGGGGCATACGTAATGAAGTAAACAAAACCCTTTATTCGGTAAAACAAGCAAAACAAAGGGTAAAATACAGAAATAGATTTCTACAAAGGAGAAAATAGAAATAAAGACTCAAAATGTATATACAATTCTACTTTTTAGTAATCAGATCAGTTCAAATAATACCCAGTATTGCTTAGTAATAAACTGGTATAAATTGGTTTACTTAGTCACTATTGGTCATGTGAAAATTGTAGCATCCAAGGGCGCCTGGCTAGCTCAGGGGACCGTGCAACTCCTGATCTCGAGGTTGTGAATTCAAGCCCACATTCGGTGCAACTTATTTTTGTTTAAAAATAAAAAAAAAATTTTAAAAAGGAAATTGTAGTTGCTTTTCACAAAGCAAGATTGCAAAATGTATCATGAGTCAAGGAAAGTGCATACCTTTTGACTCAGAAATCCCTAATTCTACGATTTAATCCTAGAGGTGTAATTCAACAGCAGAAAACAACATGAAGTTATTTGTTGAGGTGCTATTTATAATAGTTAAAGATTTGAAACAAATATTTCACACATATAGGTATTTTTAAGAATCTTATATAATGGGGTGCCTGGGTGGCTCAATTGGCAGTTAAGCCACTGCCTTCAGCCTCAGGTTATGATCCTGGAGTCCCAGGATGGAGTCCCACATGGGGCTCCCCAGCTCCGTGGGGAGTCTGCTTCTCTCTCTGACCTTCTCCCCTCTCGTGCTGTCTCTCACTCACTCACTCTCTAATAAATAAATAAAATCTTTTTTAAAAAGAAGCTTATATAATATTTTGTAATAATTAAGTATTATTTGAATGATTACAAAAACATTTTAGATGGTCTTAAGTTTAAAAAATCCACAAAATTATGTAGGTATCATGATTATAATATAAAAATAGATTTAGGGTTGATTAAAATTTTAAAAATATGAACACTGAAAATAGTTGTATTTAGGTGGAGGGATTGCATGTTTTTTATTTTAAAATGTTTAGCTCATTTTTGAGGCTCTTCAGTAGTTCAGTTGGTTAAGCATCCAACTCTTGATTTTGACTCAAGTTGTGATCTCAGGGTTGTGAGATGGAGCCCTATCTCAGACTCCAGGCTCAGAGTGGAGTCTGCTTGAGATGCTCTCCCTGTGCCCCTTCCCTGACTCATGCGCATGTTCTCTCTCTCTCTCAAATAAATAAATTAAAAACATCTTTAAAATGTTTAATTCATTTTGTTGGATACAGATTTTGCAATAAAACATGATTTTAAAAAGAAAATGTGCTTATAATCTACTTTATTAAAAGGATAATGCCAAAACTAAGTTAACACTATTCTGTCTCCTTTTTTTTTTAACAGAAAATTGGAGGTCTTCAAGAATGTAGAAATTTAGAAAAACTATATCTGTATTATAATAAAATTTCCAAAATAGAAAATTTAGAGAAATTATTCAGATTGGAGGTTCTCTGGCTGAATCACAACACAATTAAAAATATTGAGGTAAGATAATTTCAGAATATATATGTAAAGTCAGTTACCCCTGTGGAGTTTTAACCACAATTATGGACATATTTATGACTAGCTTAATTATTGTTATGAAAAACTAACATGTATACAGCATTTATAATGTGTAGAAAACTTCATATACGATGTTTTCCTTACTCCTCCCACCAAGCCTAGAAGGTGGGGTATTATTTCTTCCTTAAGAGTTAAAAAATAGAGGGGCGCCTGGGTGACTCAGTTGGTTAAGCGATTGCCTTCGGCTCAGGTCATGATCCCGGAGGCCTGGGATCGAGTCCCACATCAGGCTCCCTGCTCCGCGGGAAGCCTGCTTCTCCCTCTCTCACTCCCCCTGCTTGTGTTCCCTCTCTGGCTGTGTTTCTCTCCGTTAAATAAATAAAATCTTTAAAAAAAAAAAAGAGTTAAAAAATAGAGATTAGAGAAGTTATATATATATATATAACTTGCCGAAGATTATAAACACACTCTGTGTGATGTGTTTTTCTTCTTACTCATCTTCCATCTTTCCTCTTCCCTCCTGTCCATGTTCCCCCTTCTTCCAATAATTCTTTCCACCTTCCAGAGAAACAAAGATGACTGCATTAAGGCACCTACTTAGTCTGTGGTTGTGAAAGTACGCGGTACCCAGCATTCAGAACACTTGGACAACTAACCAGATTGATCAGATCATTTATAAATATATTTTTTACTGATTTCTTTTAAATGATATGTTGTCTAAATTTTTAGGGCTTGCAAACTTTGAAGAATTTAAATGACCTCAACCTTGCTGGAAATCTAATAAGCAGCATTGGTATGTATTATTTCATTTGGAATATAAGATAATGCTACAATAATTTTTTATTTCTTATATTTCTTTTTTAGACTCTCCTGTGTGATATTTTGCAAAGCATTTCTAAAGTTATGACTATAGGATGTGAAAATATTGACCATTAATCAGTTGTTACTAACTATACAGTGCTACCATTAACTTTACTTATATGCAAGAAATGATCCTATATAACTAAGAAATATGACAGGATATGAACAGGAGGTAAAATAAGAAATTTAATTTTTCTTTCATCTTGTTTTCTAAATTAAAGGTCGATGTCTCGATCCCAATGAACAACTGGAAAGATTAAACCTTTCTGGTAACCAAATATGTTCTTTCAAGGTATGTTTAAGTGGAACAGTCTATATTTACCAACCTGGATCATAAACCATCTTATTGCAGATATTGTACTAAATATATCCCTCTTAAGGAACAATTTAATCATTTTGGACTATTCAATACTCTAGGAAGTTTTAAAGGTAGCTGATTAAGTTGGCCCTAATGACCTGACACTATTAAAACCAAACAAGAAGCTATTTACTTGCCTTAGTTTTCCTCTGGTCTTCTGGCTATACCTCTGGTTTTTCGTCTTCTAGCATCTAAAAAATGGACTGCTCCAGATTATACCCAGGATCTTTTCTCATTACTATCTGCATTCATTATCTAAATAATCTCATCAGCTTATGACTTTAAATACCTTTTATTCATTTATTACCCCTAACTTTCTACTTTCCCTAAGAACTATTTCTATTTCTACTTTCCCTAATAACTCCCCAGAACTATAGACATCTCCTATCCTAACTCAGATTGATTTCCTCTGCACTGAGCCTTTTTCTCCTGCAGTCTTCTCCTTCTCTCTAAATGGCATCTTCATTTTTCTAATAACTTGAACCAAAATCCTTCAAGTCATTTTTTTACTCCTCTTTTTCCTTTATAACCCATATCCAATCCATCAGCAAATTATTTTGGCTCTACCTTCAGATATGTCCAGTTTGACCATTTTTCACCACCTAGCTCTCTACTAACCTGGTTCAAAACACTGTTATCTCTAACCTGCATTTTGGGGGAGGGGGAAGCCTGAACAGGTCTCTCTGTGTTTACCCCTTTCACTACTATTGGTCTGTTTTCTATACAGCCACCTGTTCCTTCAAAAAATATGTCAGAGAAAATCACTCTTCTGCTCAAAATGCCCTTGGCTTCTCATCTCTTTCAGAGAAAAAGCCGATTTCTACAATGGCCCACGAGATTCTATATAATCTAGTCTCCCCTCACAGTGTGTCTCTGACCACAGCTTCTACCAGTTTCCCTTTTGTTTATTC
>PITA01007899.1:50667-88369 GCA_004023965.1 Spilogale gracilis
TTTTTTTTTTTTTTTTTTAAGATTTTATTTTATTTGACAGAGAGAAACACAGCGAGAGAGGGAACACAAGCAAGGGAAGTGAGAGAGGGAGAAGCAGGCTTCCTGCCGAGCAGGGAGCCCGATGTGGGACTTGATACCAGGTCTCCGGGATCATGACCCGAGCCAAAGGCAGTCGCTTAACCAACTGAGCCACCCAGGCGCCCCCCAATTTTTGTAAAATAGCGATAATCCTTACTGTCCCCCTAACCTGAAGCATTCCCATCACTCTTTCCTTATTTTTTCTTCTTTGCACTTATCCACATCCCTTACTAGAATACAAGCTCCATGAGTGCAGGAATCTTGCCTGTTTTATTCACTGCTGTATCCACAATGCTTAAAACAGTACTTGACGTGTAAAGTCTCAAGGAACATTTGAATGAAAGAGAGGAAAACAAAAAGACTTAATGTTTATGGTATGTAATGCAATTGAAAACATATGGCATTTACAGTTTTGAGAGTGTTCAATTGAAAGTGCATACTCAAACACTTCCACTAGACAGTAATGAAGAAAGATGAATAAATTCACTATAAAATAATTTTGAATTGATCATTATTAAAATATACATTCACTCATTCAGAAGGAATATTAGACACCAAAAAGCTATAGAATGAGACAGACTGTTATATACACTTTAACCAGAAGTTTTAAAAACATAAAAAGTTTAAACAAAATTTTATTGGTCAAATTCAAGAGGAAATACTTGATGTGAACACTGAGGGGCTGACAGAATTTCAACACGCATTGGAGGAGGATCTTCTACAATGCAGTGGGAGGAACTCTTCATCTTGAGGTCACGAGTTCAAGCCCCACATTGGGCATAGAGATTATTAACTATATATATATATATATATATATATATATATATATATATATATATATACATGCCGTGGGAAGTAGGCATTCTAAGATGGGGAGAACAATATGCATGCAGAATAGTGGTAAGAAATTAAGGGGTATATTTGAGAACATCAGCAGAAGAGAGCAGAGGGAACTATGAAAGATAAAATTGGAATGCTGTGGGAGGTAATTTTTAAGCTAACTTATGAGACATGAGTAGGAGGTGCCTAGGGAAAGAGCATTCCAGGCAAAGTGTGAAGGACCTAAGTGGGGGGGAAAGAGCATGGCAAATTCAAGAAACTAGAAATCTGTGTCTAGAACAAAGTGAGGGAGAGAATCATGAGTTGAAGCCAAAGAAGGTAAGTCCACAATGCTGTAAGGATAAGGTTTGTCCTACCAAGAAGCCACATAGAAGTTTTTCTTACCCTGGCTAGCGTGTGGTGCTTCAGCCTTATGGTCTGGAAGAGCACAGCTGCATAGTAAGGTCTACCTCTTCCAGCACTGCCACAAGTCAGAGGCTGCACTGTACTGTGGTAACGTGAAGTTTAAGCAAAATAATAATGTAAGGCTCTTAGAATAATGACTAGCACCCAGTAAGCACTCAGTCTCTATGCTATTTTGTGATTACTATCACTTTTTTTTTAAGATTTTATTTATTTATTTGACATAGAGAGAGATCACGGACAGGCAGAGAGGGAGGAGGAAGCAGGCTCTCTGCTTAGCAGAGAGCCCAATGCGGGCCTCGATCCCAGGACCCTGGGATCATGACCTGAGCTGAAGGCAGAGGCTTTAACCCACTGAGCCACCGAGGCGCCCTGATTACTATCACTTTAATTACTTTAACCTATATTCTGTTTCAATTGCCTCATCAAAAAATATGGATAAAAATTGGATTGTGAAAATTTATTATATGGCATAAAATTAAAAAGGTTCTCTATAATATTGACAGCCATTTTTCAGAAAAACATTGAAACATGTTTCACAGCAACTTTTACTATTCTCATAGTAAGAATGTCCCTGAAGCACTATTATCTCGAATTTTTATCTCTAACCTTCCACCAGCCCTAAAAAGATAGTATACTGGTGGTGATGGAATAACTTCTGTGCCACTTTCCATCCATAACAGGTACCACAACACTAATTTTCAGTGAGATTTTGTGTTTTCATAGACCCAATGTCACGTGACTTTAGACTCTGGGTGGGGGTTGGATAGGACTTCAAAGTTCATACCCACCATAGCTCAGATGGATGGTCAAAGACAACACAGCCACCCAGAAATCAAAGAGAGTGTTTATTCCTCAGAATAATCTGATAGCTTATCTTCCTTTGCCCCTGCAGAATTGACCAAATAATTCTCTGTACAACTCTGTCCAGAAATCTCCATTTCCAAATAACTCTCCTTAGTCCCACTTCTGCCACAAGCCCAGTACTAGCCTCAGGACCAGCCAGGGAGCCAGGTTCTCACTTGGCCAGAGAGTTTGGACACACATCAGCCACTCGACCCTGTCTTACTTTTGACTCTTGGAGCCTGATTTCACTACTTACTTCCCCATTCTATTTGTACTTTATCTTTAGAACTAATGCTTCCTGGTTTTTGCTTGGATTTTCCTTAATTCTGATTCTGATTCTACTAACCAGCATTACATCTGTTTTAAGGCCAGTCCCACCACCGTACCCTCCACCACCAGGCCTCTGTCATGAATTCTTCTTTAGCTTTTTCAACACTTAAAAAATATAACCACCATTCCTAGCTTAGAGATTGAGGGCTAAAGCTCATATGGACCCTTAGCTTATAGAACTGTGTATGCATAAGCAATTGGTAATTGAGCTGAGATAAATTCTATAACAAAGGTAAACCCAATGGCTAAGAGAGTTCATAGGAGGAGTGTCTGCCCCATGCTTGGGCTATGAAACAAGACTCCCAGAAAAGATGATACTAGATCAAGTCTTGACAGATTAAGAGGTAAAACTGATGACGTTCACTGCACTCAAAGGCAGCAACATGAGTGAAGGTATAATGATAAGTTAGGGTCCAGCACATTCTGAAATTTCCACTTGTCCGGTGCTGCTAAAACATGAAATAGGGTTGAAACAGAAGAGACAAGACTGAAGAGTCTTGGCCTTGCTTAGCAAGGGCCAGATGCCAAATAAAGGAAGGTATAAACAATTGCTTAAACCTCAGGATAAAAGAGGTTCAGGAGAAGCACTGCTCTGGAAGTCTTTTTAATCCACCCCTTCCCCTGACTTCCACAGGGTGTGAGGAAAATGAGGCCCTCAGGGGAAGCTAGGTTTTAGTTGCCTTTAAATGGTAGAAAGGGCATTGACAGAAAAACAATAAAGAAACAAAAACCCCTAAAAATCGGGAATTCAATGGTGATTATAACAGAACAGGGGTCCCCTAGCCTCTGATGAGAGAAGCAGATCTGGTGGCCCAGAGAATAGTGAGCAGTGCTCCTAGGGCACTAAGTGTGGGAAATGTTAGCAAAGGAAGCAGGAGACCTACAGATACACTGGGGACGATTGTCAGCAAAGGGGCTATGCAGAGGAGGCAACGTCGCCTTAATAAATGTGCTCAGGGGACTGGCTCCAAGGTCCAAGGTGGAAAACAATTTAGTAAATATTCTCTAACCTTTTATATTTAAAATATACAGTTATAGAAGAGTCTGCTGTTCAATTATTGCTTTCTATTCTTCATGTAGTTGACATATTTTTCACTAGAGAAACAAAATTTTATCCGTCTAAATCACTTTATTTTTTTCAAAGACCTATTTATTTATTTATTTACTTGACAGAGAGAGACACAGTGAGAGAGGGAACACAAACAGGAGGAGTGGGAAAGGGAGAAGCAGGCTTCCTGCCCAAGCAGGGAGCCCGATGTGGGGCTCAATCCCAGGGTCCTGAGATGATGACCTGAGCGGAAGGTAGAAACTTAACGACTGAGCCACCCAGGTGCCCCATATTACTTTAACATATTTAAGCACATAGTAAAATGCATGACTTTATGGGTGATCTTAAGTGTTCAAATGCCTCCTTTAGAAGTGGACAGTTGCAACTAATTAATTGAGCCTTATCATTGCTGTTGTTTCAGGACCTCACTAACTTAACCAGGCTGCATCGCTTAAAGGATTTGTGTCTGAATGATCCTCAGTATAAAACCAATCCAGTTTGTCTGCTGTGCAATTATTCCACACATGTATTGTTTCACTTGCCTGGCCTTCAAAGACTTGACACATTTGATGTGTCAGCAAAACAGATAAAGGAACTGGCAGATGTAAGTGCATCCCTAATCAGATATCTGTGACTTAGGCTTAATTAACTGCTTTTTTTCTGGCTGTGTCCACATATGGTAGGTAGTATTATCTTGTCAGTTCTTGTCACCAACTCTACTTTTACCCCAGTGAGCTGGATATTTCACATAAATGAATACAAATAATAATATTAGTATTAGAATCTCAAATTTGATGACAGTACTGGAAGGTGAATTAATAGAAAAACATAACTTATACAAAACTAAAAGAAATCGGAAAGATTTTCATGAGTGTCAGGAATACCTGAACTACTACTATATATACAAAAATTAATAAGGCTTAACCAAAGTAGAAATGAAATAAGTAACCCTCTCATTTGGAATACTATATATCAAAATTAGAAAATATCCATGCTTGATGGTAGTATGCAGGATTAGGTAGATTTTAATCTACTTAAAGATGGTTTGGGGATCCCTGGAAGTACAGATGGATCGACCCCCACGCCCACCCAAAATCTTGGCGATCTCTCAATTCTTGAAGAGAGCCCTTCTTAGGCTGCCACTGATGATGAACCTCCCAGTAAAGGGGCTTCTTTCACATGCCATCAAGTAATTCTATAATTTCAGAATGGAGTGCATAGGAATTCACCATATTTATTAACAGTCTTTCCACACTGTATTTCTTCCTCTCCTTCAGTCCAGTGTGCCACATTCGTTCATTGAGGTAACCATTTAGTAAATGGGTTTTGAGCATCTAAAGTGTGCCAAGCATGAGGGTGCCCCCACATGAGCCCTCCCATCTTTTCCTTGTGGCTCATCCGTCATCTCAATATAAAGCATGCCTTTATCTATTTACTTGTTCCTCTTCTCTTGCTAGCCTGAGTATTTATTCTCAGGTTCTATTCTCTCCTCTCTTTTTTCCATAACTGAGATTATCCTCTCTCCCTCCCCAACCTAAAATGTGAACTTGCAACATCAAGCAAAGGGCTAGAGTTCTTGTCTACTAACAGATGATCAGAGTCATTGGAGATTCAGGGAGGAATGTTTTCTCTAACAGCGTTAAGTCAAAAATAACAGTTGAACTTCACAGTAACACATTTTTCGAAATGTCCATTATGTCTGTAGAGTTTTATATTAGGCAATTTCTTCAAAGGTGAGCTGGTTCATGCTCCATGAAATTATTTGGCTTATTAACTCATCCAACAAATATTTAATACCTATTACATTCCAGGCACAGCTCAGGCCCTGGAGATATAGAATGACTGAAGCAAACAAAATCCCTGCTTGTTTGGAGTTTACATTCTTATGAGAGAAGATAAATAATAAGCAACTAAGTAGGAAAACAACTAGTATGTCAGGTCATCATAAATGCAATGGAGAAAAATAATAAAGCAAGGCTGAAGGAAACAGGATTATTGGTAGGGGCAGTAGGAATTGTGTTGGCTATTGTATATAGAATTGTTGGGAGAGGATTTCCTCAGGCAACACTTGGGCAGAGACCTGAAGGAAGTAAGTGAACAAGCTTTTTAGGGATCAGCAAATGCAAAGAATCTGAGACAGGAGCATGCGTCTCATATTTAAAGAACAGGAGGTTAGTGTAGGTGGAGCTGAGTAAGTGAGAGGAAGGAAAGAGATGAAGACAGGAATGGTGGAGGGGGGGAGATCATATGAGACTGTAGGATGTTATAAAGATTTTGGCTTTTACTTTGAGTGGGGTGGGGCCGCTGGAAAATTTCAAAAGGAGAGACAAAATGACTTATGTTTTAAAGAGATCCTTTTGGCTAATGGATTAAGAATAGAGGATTTGAGGGGAAAGGTGAGTGCAGAGAGACCAGTTAGAGCCCAGTCACTTGGATGAGAGTGTTGATGGTTTGATACAAGGAGTTAATGGAAGAGGTGGTGAAAGTGGCTGGATTCTGTCGTAGTCAGAAGGGCGGAACCCATCTTGATTTGCTGATAGATTGGATGTGAGGTGCAGAGGAAAGAAACAGAATAATCCCAAGTTACTGGCCTCAGCAACTTAAGGAGTGAGGAAGTTGCTCTTAATGAGATGAGGAAGAATATGGAAGGAGTAGTTTAAAAGGAAAAATCATGGCTTAATTTTAGGCTGTAAAAAAAGATTTTTTTTAAGAAAGATTTTATTTATTTATTTGACAGAGGGAGACACAATGAGAGAGGGAACACAAGCAGGGGGAGTGGGAGAGGGAGAAGCAGGCTTCCCACGGCACAGGGAGCCCTAGAGGGGTTGATCTCAGGACCCTGGGATCATGACCCGAGCTGAAGGCAGATGCTTAACCGACTGACCCACCAAGGTGAGCCTAGTGTGAGCCTTTAAGAATATGGGCAGATGACATCCTTCCTCTGCTCACCACTTTCCAGCGGCTCTAACATATTATTTATCAAATTCAAATTCAAAGTATTTTTATTTAAGGATTGCAGATGGATTTCCAAGATGCTTTTTCTTCATTACTATTCATACGAAGACAGGTTGTGCCAGGTTGTAGCAGTTCTCCAGTGTGATAAACTCTTGAGCAGAGTACTGTTGATTCTTCAAAATTTCACTCATGACTGTGGAGTTGTTTGTGTAAACTATAAGTGGCAAGTAAAGTAAGTCAGGAGGATCACCATGGAGTCAGCATGACAAAGAGGGAAGAATATGGGAGTTTAAAACAGAGGACTTGGATTCCAGCTCCAGTTGCATCCATTACAATAGGTCACTTAGGCAAGGCCCTTCCCTTCCCAAACTTCAGTTTTCTAAACTACTAAAATGGTGATGATAAAAATAGCACCTGTCCTGTTACTGTAGAGATGCAGTGAGTTAATAGGCATAAAACCCATTTTAATTGTTAAATACTATAAAAATAATCACAGTGAAACTAGGGTTGAGCCTATGCCGTTTCATTCTTTGTCAGTAATCAAAGAAGCAAATGGAATGAATTTTGTTTGTTAGTACAAATATGCAACTGGATTTAACATTATAGTTAAAATGTTTTCCAAAAAAAAATTTCTTACTGTAATAAACAAGTAATTCTATCAAAGTGGAATTGAGTGAAAAATGACCTCAACATTCTCAAAAGTGCAAACGCAAGAAAAGCAAATTGAATACAATAAGCCTACAAAGTCGATTTGCCATGTATTTACAATTTATAACATAGTCTTCTCCGCTTTTCCAAAGTCTTAACATATACCCCCAAACAAGGACAAAAAAAAAAACCTGATTGATAACTCCTATTTATTGTTATGACGGTGTAAGTGATTTTGAAAGAGTTCAGGAACGGTAAAATATCATAATTTATGTTCCTAAATGCAGATACAGATATATTCTTAATAAAATGTAAAAGTACAGTAGAAGGAACGTGCAGGGATACACTAGAAACTGAAATCAGTAGCCATCTGTGGAAGGTGGGGCAACTGGGCAGATGGGAAACAAGTATGAGAAGCAGGCTTTTCATTGTACACTTTTCAGTTATTTTGATGTTTGAAACATGATTGTATTATTCAAAAATAAAAATTAGGGGCACGTGGGAGGCTCAGTTAGCTAAGCATCTGCCTTTGACTCAGGTCATGATCTCAGAGTCCCTGCTCAGCAGGGAGTCTGCTTCTCCCTCCTGCCCCTGCCTCTCTCCCACTTGTGCTCTCTCTTGCTCTCTCTCTCAAATAAATAAAATCTTTTAAAAAATTAAAAACAAAAGAAAGGCAGTATTTTTTTATCCCCACTTAAGGAACACCAAGTTAAATTTAAATTTTAGATAAGCAACAAATAATGTTTTAATATCATACTTCTTAAACTTAGTTATACTTACTCACTTACACTCATACATTATTTACGGTTTACCTGAAGTTCAAATTTAACTTGGCATCTTATGTTTTGTAGCAGTCCTATCTCTACCCATGTTCTCTCATTTTAGATTTAAGAATTCAATAGAAATTTATTTTAGCTGCTACTGACTCAAAGCATACCTTATTATATTTTCCATTTTCTCCAAATAGTAAAAAATTAAGAAACATGACTTGCCGTTTCCTTTTTTCTTCTAATTCAGTTGCACTTCCAAAGCTCTTCTTTATCAGGAATTTTTTATACCTTAACATCCTAAACCACATTTTTTTCCTGAAGTATTCGGTGTTATTAATGCCTTATTTTTTACAGAGGAATTTAGTGATTTTAATTTCAGAACTTCATATTATGCATGGGCAAGGGATTTCTTTTGGCCTGTTCATCATGCCGTGTATATGTGTCTGTTTCATCTTTTACATCAAATAATTCTGTTGAGATCTTGATTATCCACTCACTACCAAATAAATTACATAACAGGAGCCTGCATCTATGAAAATACATGTCCAGAACAGTGCACAAGCCTTCCAAATTATTTGAGATACAGGTTTCCTAATAAAGAGAAACACCTTCATTATTTCAGGTGAATAGTTAAATCTAGTGCATCTGATTTGCATATTTTTTCCTCTGCTAGTTCTTTTTGCTAATATTGCTTATGAGTATTAGCTGTATTAGTATAGTGCTGGTGTATTTTTCAATAGTAGATTTAATCTATTTATCATCATGTATTTATTAATAACTGGATAATCCATTGGTATTAAGATATTCTAGGTAATGGGTAGAGTGGCAATTATTTGCTCAATCTGAAACAAGTTTATTTGGAGCATCCTTTTAGAGAATTGGGGGAAAAAAATCATCAAATCCATGATTCTTCGCCAGGTGTTTAAAAACTCAATTGAATAATATTACATTTGCTTTTAATGCTTTTTAGTGTATTTCCCCTTAATCAAATAGGAAAAATGTAATTCCATATTTGTTTTAGTAGTACTGCCTCTTTTGCTTAATGATATGATTTTATAAACTGAATTCTATTTGAAGGGTCTTAACATTGTCATCCTCGAAATAAATATGAATATACCTCACACTTAAAACATTATCCACGAAGGGGTATCTGGGTGGCTCAGTCGTTAAGCGCCTGCCTTTGGCTTAGGTCACAATCCTGGGTCCTGGATCAAGTCCCAGGATTGAAGCCCTGATCTAGCCCCCTGCTCATCAGGAAGCCTGCTTCTCCCTCTCCCACTCCCCTTGCTTGTGTTCCTTCTCTAGCTGTGTTTCTATCTGTCAAATAAATAAATAAAATCTTTAAAAAATATATTATCCACAAAGAAAATTTTTGGAATTTTATATTTTGCTTACTAAGTTTAAATATAGCACTCTGTAGCCATTATCATTTCAACTATCATTATTAGAAATTGAGCATGCAAAACTTTTCAGTGGATTATATAGAACATACCACATTCCTGTAATGCCACTAATAATTACTTTTAATGTTTTTTGCATCAGCTGATCTTTTGTTTTTTTCCCTCACTTTTAGACCACAGCAGTGAAAAAAATAATGTATTACAATATGCGTATAAAAACTGTTCAGAGGCATCTTAATGAAGACCTTGAAAAATTGAATGATCGAAAATGCAAATTACAGAAGTTGCCAGAAGAACGAATAAAATTATTTAGCTTTGTGAAAAAAAATGTAAGATTTAATATTATAAAATTTCAGTGGCCACAGCTTAAGAAAACTGGTGATAAGACAGCATTAGCTTTTTAATTATATAGATATACATATTTATATAATTTTTTAATTAATACTTCCAAGTTTGCCCCTAAACTTTTGATTTCACTTGCTTGGCTAAGCTTCATTATGTGCTTAGAAGTCTGCAACCATAAAAGGTATAGGCTTATTAATTTATAAACATTTTAAAAAGCTGTGTAATTCAATATGAATCCAAAAGTTATAGAGAGCTATTAGAGTTATTTCAGCTGTATTTTTATTAGACACCTTCAGGCTGTGTTCAAAATTCATTTTCTTGCTTAAAGTGCTAAAATATCCCTTGACTAATACTATTAAGGTATTAAGAGAAGGTGGGAACTTTAAACCAAGCTATACTTTGGTAGTTCTATTATATGTGCTTTTTTTACTTGGAGTAAATTGGATTTCCTTTACCAAAAGTAAAGGATTATTAACCTCAAAATAGAAACTTTGTATATATTAGAACGTACTGTATTTTTTTAAGGCAAGAACATATAATCATTCAACAAACGGTATCAAAAAATAAACTACTTGGGAGTAGGGGAATTCGATTCTTACTTTATACTTTACCAAAAAAGAACTAAATGTAAAAATTTTAAAAACCTGAAAAAACTGAGGAATATATAGATGAGTATGTTTACCTGATCTCAGCCTGCCAAATAAAAAAGGTACTAGAAATGACAAAAGAACAGAATGTAGATTCAATTGCAAAAAATAAAAGTAAAATGCTTTGGTACTTAAAAACATCATTAATGAAACAAACAATAAATGACAGTCTGAAAAATGTCTTCAACAAACATCCTAGACAGATGTAAATAAAACAAAAAGCAAATACTCGAATAGAAAAACCAAGCAAAGCACATTAACTTTTATTTTACAAAAGAAGAAATAAAAAATGACTAATAAACATTTGAAAGAAGAGCTCAACTTGATTATGAATTTCCAAATGTGAATTAAGTAACAGCCATTCTTACTATAAAATTGTCCAAGCATAACACGTGATAATACTCAGGCTGGTGAATTTGAGTGTGACACTACTATACCACCAGTGAAATGTAATTTGGGTTGTACATATTCATAACCTGAAAATGCTTATAGCCTTTGACCCAGTAAATCTACGTGTAGTGCTCTATTCTAAGGATTTGGATAAATATTTACATATATAAGATATTTATCACTGTAATATTAATAACAATAAAAATTGGAAACTTACCTAAATGTTTAACCAGAGAGGGAGAATTATTCATTCTTAAGATAGAATAGTATCCTACCATTAAAACCCAAGCCTTTTAAATACATTTAATATTTATAAATACATTATCATTAATTATATTAACATATAGTACAGGTAGGTTATATATTTCTAAAATAAGCAGGTTTTAATGAATAATAGAAATTTATCCTTAAAGTAAAATATTAACAGAATTTGTTTTTGAACAAAAAATGAACCAGTATATGGAAATGATTTTAAATCTATTTTTATGTGGAAATGAATGTAAACTATAGACATTTTAATTAATATGCTTAATTTGTTTTTTAACAGCTGAATATAGCCATTACAGAGGGAGAGAACAGATAATTAGTTGATTTCTATTTATATACACCTCTCCATGTATAATACAATTTATCTTGAAATCCTGCAAGGCAGAGATTAAGGCAAGGCAAGTGAGGCACTCACTGTGCGCCCAAAATCTAAGTGCTAAAAACCTCAGTAACCACAGTAAATCATAACTAGTGAATTATTTTTTAAAAATGCAAATGAGTGCCAACAAAGCCCATTATGAATAAGAAAAAACAAAATATCAAAATGTTAAATAAAGATACTGCTATGCTGAGCCATATATAGGAGACTGCAGCAAAAAGAAAAATATACATCCCTATATACATGTTTTGTAAGTTTGCTATGGTTGATTTTTTTCCCCAGAATACTAAAGTACTTGAAAAAATACTGAAAAATTAAAAAGTAGGTGTGGATAGAATTCACATTAATTCGAAGTATAGATATTTTATTTATACCAAAAGCAGTATGTATTATAATTTTACTTTGGCTTTAATAGAAGCAGACTCATCACTTAATATTTAAAAATCTATTTGCTTTTCTCATTGTCAATTTAAAAAACTGCCACATTTGAAGTATTTAAGACTATCCCTTGGTCAAGAGAAATTGGCTAACTAAACTTGTACCAAAGTTGTAATCACACATTGAGCATGTTTTTATGAAGTTTGGCCTATTTGTTACCTAGATTTTTGTTTTGTTAATTTAAATTAACTATATATTTAATAATTTCACTAAAAAGTTTTGCTCTCTGGCACACTGATTTCAACAGCTGGAACGGGAACTTGCGGAACTCAAGGGATCTGGCAAAGGGCACAACGATAGATCCAATAACAATAAAGTAACTGAACTTGAAAAATCAAAGAACTGTGAAACTGTCACAGAAGAACCAAATCTTCAACAGAAGATACTGACCAAACTAAATGCCTTGAATGAAAGGGTAACATTCTGGAACAAAAAATTAGATGAGTATGTTTTATGAGTTATCTAGTTCAAATTTGAAAATGAAAGAATAGAATATTCTAGGATATCAGTTGAGCTCTGTTCCCTTTTTCATGAGTGGGAAGAATTATATTATGAAGTCAAACGTGGAATGCGTTTCTAGTCCAGTTCCCAGGACAGCTAGACCTCATTGGTTCAAAGCTGACGTTTACAGTGTTTTCCAGAGTCAATACTTACTTAGGCACAGCAAACTTCCCCCTACTGGCTTCCTGTCACATCACTGCTCTAGTGTCTGCAAACTAAAAACAGAGCTGCTACTGATGCAGAAAACTCACCACATAGATCTGACTGAGCAAAGCATATACACAGTTGTCTGAAATCATGTAGAAACAAACTGGCTGAGTATCAACTAGAAATATAAAGCAAGAAGACTTAGTAAGTACTGTAAATTTTTTATTTACTAGGGCACTAAATGGATAAGTAAGTTTGCCCTGTAAATACTCCTCCTCCTCCTACTAACTAACATTTATTGGGTTCTTTCTTTATGCCAAATTCTTTGCTAAGAGCTTTATGAACATTTTGCATATAATCATCAAAAAAGCTTTTGCAGGTGTGGTACTATTAATATTGCCATTTTACTAAGAAACTACAGCATAAAAAGATCTAGATCTGAGAGCCATAAGAGTGGAGCCAGGATAGCCTTCTAGCCTTCACCTATTCTGAAGTTAACATAATTTGAAGTGATTTTAACTGCCAGAAATAGAATACCTTTTCCTTGGTTTAACTGTTAGCACCAGGCTTTCTTTATCCATTGACAGAAGCCTGTATTTTCACATAAGCTATAAAAATATACATATTTTAATTTTAATGTGATTTTAAGTGTTTCTAATAGCTTTATTTTTCTTAAATAGAATTGAAGCAATTTATCATGTTGAAGTAAAGCAAAAAAAGAAAAGTCATGGATTACTGATCCCATTTTTGCTAACTGAGTTGGAGACTGTGGGAAATATCCACTTTGAAGAAGGCACTCGATCTGATGACTGGTAAATCTATCTGAGATTTAGTTACAGCTTTAAAAATAATTTTAGGTGCTTAAGATAGATCATCAACCAAAATACCAACTTATAAAATCTTAAGATGTCTAATTTTCAAAATACTTCTCATATAGACTATTCATCCATTGTAAATTGCCCATTACCTATTTTGCCACTAATACTTTTTCTGTTGCCAGAATACAATATTTAAAAGTTTATGGCCATATATTAATTTTGCATATGTTTATACTATTCATTTCTGGACTGGACACAGGCCTGGACTCTGAATACTGTATGAGAGGTGAGAATAGAGAAGGAGTGCAGAAGCAGGATTGGTCACAGTAGGCTGCAAACACTGGAGGAGGAGGCTCCCTTGCAAATTTCCTTCAGGTCCATAGTCAAAGTCAAACCAGTTCTCTAGAGCTAGCTAGAATCAGGGTGCACATGGACTCTGTGAGTTAAAATAAGGCATACACTTAAAAACGAGGAATTTCGGTGGAAAGCCCATTTAGATTAAAAAAAAATGGAGAGAGCCACCACAAACAGAAGAAGCAAGAAATGGGCATACACACTTCAAAATTGACGCCTACTGGTACAAACTAGGAAGTGGTTGTGTTGCCTCAACTCGAGGGTACAACCAAAGAAATGATTCTAGAGAAAAGAAAGAGGAAGGGAGAAGGAAGGAAAAGGAGAGGGAGGAAGGAGAAAGAAGGGAAGAAACGAAGGAGGGAAGAAGGGAAAAAAAATTTTGCAGCAGAAAAGTATCACTAATTTTAACTTTCACATTTCTGCAATCATTTTCTCAAAATTGGGGAGCCCACAAACAAGCCAAATTTGCCACAGAATCCTAGAAGCATACTGCAAATTTGGGTGTGTGGAGAGAAACCAGGAACCAAATAAAGCAATAGATGGACTTGATATATTATCCCAGAGGATTTTACTCTGTCAGTGTTGAAATAAACACTGACTTTTATGGAGGAAAATGGAAAATTTGCATTAACTTTTTATAAAGAAAAATATAGGATTGTTATGGTTTACTTTAAAACAAGCCCCCTGATTTATATTATATGTAGCTCTTACCTCTGTGAGTAGAAGCTTCTCAAGGGCTTTGGGGATACGTTGGTGAAAAAGTCTGAGAAGTTCTGCCCAAGTGAGAAAGAGACCTTTTAAAATACTTTCTTTTGTATCATTGCATCCATTTGCCCAGCCGTTACCACTGTTCACTTAACTGCAGTACTTGATTTTTATATACAAAGATATAAAAGGTATTCATCCCAGTTCCCATATAGAGGCCTTGATTTTTCAAGTGCAAAAACTGAATGGTGTCTGTCTGCTGGGTGCATGAATAATTTTTTAGTCTTTGTTTATGTTCGCTCAACCTAAACAGATTTGTTTATTATTATTTTTTTCTTTTTAACTTATTGCAGAGAAGGCTTCACAGAACAAATAGATTACAGAGAAAAAAACATAAAAGCAGAATGAATAAAAAACCATTTAGGTAATTTGTCAGCCTGCCAGTAAATTAGCTTTGAAGGATTTTTTTTTTTTATAAAGATTTTATTTATTTATTTGACAGAGAGAAACACAGCTAGAGGAGGAACACAAGCAGGGGGAGTGAGAGAGGGAGAAGCAGGCTTCCTGCCGAGCAGGGAGCCCAATATGGGGCTCCATCCCAGGACTCTGGGATCATGACCTGAGCCGAAGGCAGTCGCTTAACCAACTGAGCCACCCAGGCGCCCCTGAAGGATTTTTTTAAGATTATTTATTTATTTATATAAGAGAAAGAAAGACCGCAAACAGAGGGATGGGAGAGGGAGGGGCAAAGAGAGAGGGAGAGAGAGAAGCAGGCTGAGTGAGGAGCCCATGCAGGGCTTGATCTTAGGACTCCATCAGGCATGGTCCTAGGATCCTGAGATCATGACCTGAGCCCAAGTCAAGATGTTTAACCAACTGAACTACCTGGGCACCCTAGCTTTGATGGATCTTGATAATCATTAGCAATTGTTTATGTGGTTTTAATAAGAATAACCTCAATCCGGGGCTCCTGGGTGGCTCAGAGGGTTAGGCCTCTGCCTTTGGCTCAGGTCATGATCTCAGGGTCCTGGGATCGAGCCCCACGTCAGGCTCTCTGCTCGGCGGGGAGCCTGTTTCCTCCTCTCTCTGCCTGCCTCTCTGCCTACTTGTGATCTCTCTCTGTCAAATAAATAAATAAAATCTTTAAAAAAAAAAGAATAATCTCGATCCACTTTAAGAAAAAATCAAATATATATTAGCAGAATTTGAAAGATTTTTTTATTTTTAGTGTATCATAAGCTTGGCCATGTTAGCTGTGATTTTTTTTAATGGATGTTAAGAAATAACTATTTGGGGTACCTGGCTTGCTCTGTTGGAAGAGCATGTGACTCTTGATCTAGGTGTCATGAGTTCAAGCCCCATATTTGGTGTACAGATTATTTTTTAAAAATTTAAAAAAGGAAATGACTACTAACATGCTTTAAATTGCTCTATGTGCTATGTGTCTAGTTATTTTGTTTAAACATTGGCTTCTCTTTTATTAATACTTTTAAAGTCAGTGATTTAGGTTCAAATAAAGTACCAGAGTAGAGCTAGAACCCAAATACAAAAGAATTGCCTTTGTTTATTTCTTTAGTAAAAGAATACTGCAGATTACTAATTATGTATCATTTGATATTTCTTTGCTTCATTTATTTTATGAAATAAAAGGACTATATTTTTCAGTTCAAAGAAGACCTTGTTTTATAGAGACTTCCTCGTTGAGTAGATTTTTGCCACCGTAGCATCATCATTACAGATTCATATTTTCTACCTATGTATTACCAGCTGAGTTAGCCATTGACAACAGACAACGCTGATCAAATCAGGACTCACTCCAAAGCATAAAAGACACTGTCTTTGTGCTTGAGAAGCTTTGAACCTGGTTATAGATAGAAGGCATTTACAATTTAAAGAAATAAGTTCAAAGCATTACAAAATAATACATAAGTGACTATAAGTTCCTGGGGACAGATAAAATGTCTCATGTACCTCATAAGTCATAACAACTAGCATAGGGCTGGCTGGATTCATAACTCCATAAAAAACTGTTTCCAAATCACTTAATAGATACTCCTTAACAGTTTCATTTTTGTGTATACAATGATTTTCAGTAATCTACTCTTGTATATAAAGATTTTGTGCTTCCTATACTCTTTCAGGGAGCTATAACAGCATAAACATTTTTTTTAATGTTCAGTTAGCCACTGTATAGTACATAATTAGTTTTTAATGTAGTGTTCAGTGATTCATTAGTTAAGTATAACGTCCAGTGCTCATTACAACACGTGCCTTCCTCAATACTCATCACCCTGTTACCCCCTCCCCTCACCCAACTTTTTGTTTTATACTGGTAAGATATTGAGATAAGTCAGCAAATCAGTTGACAGTATTTATTTAGGATTTTGAAGGACATTTTAATAGGTTTTACTGAGCTCCAGCCATTTAAAAAATGTGCATTCTACATTTGCTAAATAAGTGTGTCATTTGGATATTATTGAATGAGTGTAGGCATCTCTCAGTGTAAATCAGTCTCCGTCAATGATGGACATCACCACTGGAAATGCTCACACATTCCATACCACTGAATGAATGACAGTACCCACTGAAATGATGGACCCTCACTCTCCCAGCCTCAACCATACTTGACGCTATTAACCATTCCTTCTTTGTAACTTCACCTCTCTTGTTTTGTTTTGTTTCTTTTTAAGATTTTATTTATTTGAGAGAGAACACAAGGGGAGTGAGGGGATGGGGGGGAGGGTCAGAGGGAGAAGCAGGCTCTCTGCTGAGGAGGAAGACTGACGTGAGGCTCGATCCCAGGATCCTGAGATCAGGGCCTGAGCTGAAGGCAGACACTTAACCGACTGAGCCACCCAGGTGCCCTCACCTCTCTTGTTTTTTGTACTTAGACATTTTCTATTTCTTTTATATATTCTCTTGCCAGTCTCTTGTAGTCCTGAACTTCAAAAAACGACTTACAGTCTTTTATTATTTTTTAAGTAATTTATTTTATTTTTTCAGTGTTCCAAGATTCATCGTTTATGCCCCACACCCAGTGCTCCATGCAATTCGTGTCCTCAGTACCCACCACAAGTTACAGTCTTTCTTTACCCTATTCCTGTCGGTGCTATCTGGATGTCCCAACTAGTAAGGCAAACTCAACACATTCAGAAGAGAACTCATCTGTGAAGTAGTAAAATATACAGTAAGGTTAGAGTCAGAAAACCTAGGTCACACTCTATCTACATAATCTTGAAACAGTCATTTAACCCATTTGAACCTCATTTATAAAAATGAAAAAAAAATGAAAATCTACCACAAAAGATTACTGCTATGATTAGACAAAATAGTGTGAAAATACTCAGTTCTTAAACTTTATGTTTTTGTTTTCCTCTCCTATCTACAAATTACCCTTTTCTACTGGCTCCTCCATTCCTGTTTTGTGGTATTACCATCCTACAAGTCATGCAAACAAAATCAACATTGAAGCCATCCTGGGCTCCATTCTCTCCCTCAGTCTCCACATCCATCAGGCCAAGACCCTCCGTGATAGCTCTTGCATTCATTCTCTCCTCTCCATTGTGACCCAAATCACCGGCACACAGGGCCTCAGAACCTTCTTCTTGGACCATGCTATGACATGTAGCACAGTGTCTGCATGTAGTAGGCGCTTGGTTTTTGATAATCAATCAGTAAACATAACTAAATATCCTATGTGGCTGGTACACTTCCTACAAGGAGAGCACTGTTTAAAACAAAACAAAAGCCTTTTATAGCAACCTTTTTCCTTCCAAATTATATTCTAACTCTTCACCGTAGTATTCAATGGCCTTCACTGTATGGCCTCTGAAGTAGCTGAACTCCTTTTCAAACCCCTTCAGAGTTGGCCAAACTGAGTGTGCCTCATTGCTCTTAGGACATACCTGGTATACCACCACATAAGTGGTTTCATCTATTCCACTTACTTGGCCAGAATGCCTTGCATCCTTGCCCTTGCTCTCGGTCATTATCAGAACCAAGAGTTGAATGCCCAACTCACTGAGCCGTCCAGGTGCTCCACTTACATCTATTCTTGATTATCCTTTTATTACTATATAACAAAAATTTTATCTCAGTAAGATGCCTGCAGCACTTGTTTCTATCAAAGTGCAACAACAATAATAACAATAAATAGGGTGCAAGGAGTAATGAAAGCTTCTCTGGTTCCAAGGCATATAATCTAGGGGTGAACTGGACTGATTTGGCCCAGAAAATGATCCCTCTATACCTGGAACTGTCGGTTTCCCACTCCCTGTGGATGATGTAGCTATTTAGCCAGACCTCAGAACTAATTATCAGCATCATGCTGATTGCAACACTACTTGTATCTTTCTCCTTATGATCTGTGAGCTCTTATGAGAATTATTTGGTTTAGGCAGCTTACTTTTCAATTCTAAGGTAAGAGTAACTGGGCAGCCCCTAACTGCCCTGGTTTAGTCTTTGCTAGTGAGAAAGGCAAACACTCTAATCTCAGGGAGAGACCACCACCAGGAAGCTCACTTCTGTGATCTTAGCCCACACCCATGCTCAGGCCTTGGTTGATATGCCAGGAAGGACCAGCCATCTTATTACAGGTAGATATATCCCATATAAGATCACTTAACACCTTTTTTCAAATTGATCCATTTTAAAATATCTTTTTTTTTTAAGATTTTATTTATTTGACAGAGAGAAACACAGCTAGAGAAGGAACAGAAGCAGGGGAGGGAGAGAGGGAGAAGCAGGCTTCCCGCCAAGCAGGGAGCTTGATGCAGGACTCTATCTCAGGACTCTGGGATCGTGACCGGAGCCGAAGGCAGATGCTTAATGACTGAGCCACCGAGGCGCCCCTAAAATATCATCCTAATTAAGCCATAGTCTGTCCTACTAACGTAGACAGGGCATGGCCCAGTAAGGGCAGTAAGTGCAGATGACCACTTCCAAATACATTTTCTTGAGATCTTCACATAGTTGGCCCCTCTTTCTTCATTTCTTAGTTGAAATATCTTCTCTGAATGCTCTTACCCAAGACCAATCTTAAGTAGCCCCCACTCCAATCCTTATACTAAACTTCTCTTTCTTCAAAGCCTTTAACAGTTTAGAAATGATTTTATTTATGTCTTGTTCATTTTTTGGCCAACTTCTTGCAATATAGGTTCCCTGAGAGCAGGGACCTTGCCTCTTTCACTTCTATATCCCTAGTGTTGAAATTATTTGCAGTAGTCCAAATGGGAGATGATGGTGATTTGGCCCATGGTAATAACCATGGTGGTGATGACATAGGGTTATATTCAGGATGTATTTTAGACATAGGGCCAAACAGACTTGCTGAAAGTGGGGCAGAGAGGCATAATGGAGAATTACTCAACCAATGTATCTTTTAGTCAGGACACATATATAATAATAAAACATACTTTTATGTTTCAAAGTGTAGCCTTTTATTAAATGTGCCTAGTTTGAAAACAGAGCTATAATAAGACAAGGTATCCTTAGCAAAAAACATAAAATATGAGCTATAACTTTTATATGTAACTTTGTGTTCTTCAACATTTAAAGGACAATCTGTTCTTTGTATATATTCTGTCTTCCCATACAGGTTTAACTCTTGCTATGAATTAATTCTCTCACGTTTTTGTACATGGGACTTCAGAACCTATGGTATTACAGGAGTGAAAGTAAAACGTATCATCAAAGTCAACAACCGCATTCTGAGACTAAAATTTGAAGAGAAATTCCAAAAGTTTTTTGACAATGAAGATATGCATGATTCAGAGTAAGAAGTTAAATTCTATAAGGAACATTTTTATAGAAGTGTGATTTTATTTTGTAAAAGAGTCTTTGTTTTAAAAGTTTACAATATTAAAAATATACCTTGTTAGTAAATATTTCCTCTGCATGCATCTTGACTAGGATGACTTTACCCATACTGGGGCTCTTTTCGAGACTGAGGGGGATTGGAGGCTTAATAACAACACTTGAACACTCATTGTACATGAGAAATATCCTGGGCAGGATATACGGTTGTCTTATCTATGGCTAAGCTTTTTTTGAAATCAATTCTCAAACTTTTTTTTTTTTTGTCCCAACTGTTCTTAAGGAACCATCGAAAGATGCTGGAATGTCTTTTTTATGTTTTTGATCCTGAAGTTACAGTGAAGAAAAAGCATCTGATCCAAATACTTGAAAAAGGATTCAAAGACAGTGAAACAAGCAAGGTAGCATAAAATGTCATTCAGAATAATGTTTTCTGCCTAATGAATAAAGCTCTGCCTTTGGTTAGGCAGGGTTCAATTCTTAATACTTTTATCCAAATTTTTTTTTTAAAGATTTTATTTATTTGACAGAGAGAAACACAGCCAGAGGGGGAACACAAGCAGGGGAGTGAGAGAGGGAGAAGCAGGCTTCCTGCCAAGCAGAGAGCCCGATGTGGGACTCGATCCCGGGTCTCCGGGATCATGACCTGAGCCGAAGGCAGTCACTTAACCAACTGAGCCACCCAGGCGCCCCTACTTTTATCCAAATTTATAGCAAACTGCTGTTTCACAGATAGCCTGGTGCTGGAAAGTATAGCATCTTCCTTCTTTGTATTATACCAGAGTAAGTCCATCAATTAGTTTATCTGCCTGACTTTTTCTTTCTAGGTATCCTGTTTTTGTATTGTGATCCTTTTATTAATGATCTTGAAATGTACTTCTCTAATCTGTTTTAAACTCTGTAATGTTCATCTAGAAAACACTCCCCATCTTGAAAAAAGAAATCCATTCACTCAACACTGCTGGGCTTTCTAGCTATCATCCTGTTTTTCTTTTTCTCTTTTACCATGACACCTCTTTATTCTCTACTTTATCGTCTCCACCTTGCCCCCAGTCACTCTGAGCTCTAAAATATCCAATAATCTTTCCTCATTCTTCCACCCTTTTGATAAGCTAGCTGTAACATGCAGGTATAGAGCAGTGCCTCCTAATCCTTTTCACATCATGGCACACATTAAGTGATAGTGTTGCTGCATTTAAATCCTGGTTTTCCTACTTACCAGCTATGTGCCTTCACCTCTCTGTGTCTGTTTCTTCCTATCTGAATGAAGGTAATAATAGTATCTATTCCACAGAGTTGCTGTTAGGATTCTGTGAGGTATGCATTAAAGAGGTCTTGCACACTTGTACATCCATGCTCATCACACTGTTGTTCCCAGTAGCCAAAGAGTAAAAACAACTGAAATGCCCATCAGCCTATGGATGGATAAACCAATATGTGCTATATCCATACAGTGGAGTATTAGTCAGCCACAAAAAGGAATAAGTTCTGATACATGCTACTATGTGGTTAAACCCTGAAAGCATTATGATTAGTGAAAGAAGCCAAACACATGGGTGCCTGGGTGGCTCAGAGGGTTAAGCATCTTCCTTTGGCTCAAGTGATGATCCCAGGGTCCTGGGATTGAGCCCTGCATCAGGATTCCTGCTCAGCAGGGAGTCTGCTTCTCCCTTTGCCCCCCCCTTTCATGAATAAATAAATAAAATCTTAAAAAAAAAGAAGCCAAACACAAGTGGACAAATATTGTATGATTCCACTTACATGAGGTACTTAGAATAGGAAAATTGGTAGAGACAGACAGTAGAATAGAGGTCACCAGGTGATGGGGAGGATGGAGGGGTAGGAAGTTATTGTTTAATGAGAACAGAGCTTCTATTTGGGATGATGAAAAGTTCTGGAAATGAACAATGGTGATGGTGGCACAAGTTGTGAATGTAGTTAATGCCAATGACTTGTACACTTAAAAATGATTAAAATGGTAGTTTTACTTTATGTATTTTTTACCACAATAAAAAAAAAAATCACCCAAAAAGCATCGTAGCCAATTAGTAGAGATGGACTGGAGGAAGTGGGAGCAGGGGCAGTAGATGGAGGAGGTACTGCAGCAGCTCAAGCTAGATGTGATGGTGGCTTCAGCAGGGTGGTGTGGTGGGAGTAACCTCACTACTTTCTAGAAGAGAAGTGAGAAAGAGGGGAGGAATAGAGGATTTTAAGCCGGAGAGTGCTCAGGGTGATTCCAGAGAACTAGGAGCTATCATGGGCACAAAGGGTGGCAGAAAGATGGGGCTAACATTTGTGTGTTTTCTGCTTGCCATTAGGAGGTAACAATATCCCTAACCTTTCTACCCGGCCTCTCTGTCCAGTACGGCAGCCACCGCCCACAGGTGACTGTCAAATATTTGAAATGTGACTCATCAGAATTGAGATGCACTAAAAGTTTAAAGAGCAGTTTTGAAAGACCTCATATACAGAAAATACTATAAATCTCTTATATTGATTACATGTTAAAATGATATGTCAGATATATTAGATTAAATAAAATGTATTGTGAAAATCTACCCCAAAAGTTCTTGGACCAATTCCTGGCACATGGAAAGTTTTTATGTAAAATTTACCATTTTTTTAAAAGATTTTATTTATTTGACAGAGAGAAACACAGCCAGAGAGGGAACACAAGCAGGGGGAGTGAGAGAGGGAGAAGCAGGCTTCCCACCAAGCAGGGAGCCTGATGCGGGACTCGATCCCTGGTCTCCAGGACCATGACCTGAGCCAAAGGCAGTTGCCCAACCAACTGAGCCACCCAGGCGCTCCTAAAATTTACCATTATTATCTGATACAATCGACTGCTCTTTCCTTTTTGAAACTCTCATTTGTCATCCACGATATTACACTATTGTTATCCTCCTTTTTTTCTGATTGTCCTGCCTTTGTTTCCTTTTTATTCCTCCTCTTCCCTCTAAACATGAGAATACCACAAGATTAAGGTTCACTAATCTGTCCTTTTTTCTCTACACACTATCAGTTACTCTCATTAAAATCTTAGAAATGGGGGGACATAATTGCCTTGAAATAAAATCACTGGGTAGCACATCAATCCGACAGACTAGATTTTTATGCTATGATGAGCATGCAAGGAGTAAAGATAAATATGTGCTGCATCATTTAAAAGATGTGATAAGACTAAAACCATGAGCTGCATAAGCAGTTTCGAAGATGAATTTGGCTTAGGTTGGCAGTGACTTTGTAAGGCAGAGGGCTGGAGGGCAGGGGAAAAATAAGATATTCTCTTTGATATCCAAGCACTTGGTCAATAGCCATGGAAACTGGCATTTATTCCATTTTGGCTTTTTCCAGAATGTACAACCTCAGCCTTCTGATCTCTGCTCTCACATCAACAGCTGCCATTCCTACCTGGTTCCTCTGCCTTATTTCCTTATATTTCTAAAACCAGCCTTTAATCTTTTGCCCATAAGCAACTCTCCCCATCTTCTTGTCTTTTTTCTACTAATGATGCTGTCATTCTCTCCACAGATCAGACCAGGTTCTTCAAAGCCTTAAAATCGTATCTGAACACACCCTCTTCCATTATCTGTATATCTAATCATTTACAATTTGTAGTGATTCTTCCTTTACCCATCACTGGCTTTCTTCCTTTCCCTCCCTGTTCCTATTGCCTGCCACCATTTCAAACATTCCTTCTAGAAGTGCCTGGGTGGCTTAGTCGGTTAAGTCCAGCTCTTGATTCAGCTCAGGTCTTGATCTCAGGATCATGAGTTCGATCCCTGCATTGGGCTCCATGCTCGGTGAGGAGACTACTTAAAAAAAAAAAAATCCCTCTACTCTTTGCTAGCAGTTTCCTGGTAGGCAATCCTGCCCTTGGTCTTCCTCTCTATTCTATCTACCTTTAACAGTACAAATTAATCTTTCCTAAAATGTTATTTTCTAGCTCACACTGCACTGTTTCATGATGAAAATCCTTCAGTAGCTTCCCATTACTCATAATAATGATATTCCAATCCCTCTGCCTGGCATTTAAGGCCCCTCAAAATCGAGCTTCAACCTAACTCCCTATTACCAAGTATACAAATATCCCAAAGGAAGTATGTACTTTACTTATGATTCTCCTAAACACATCTCAGTGCCATGCCTCCCTTTGATGAAATGCCCTTCCCTGCTTTCCACCTGTGGCAAACTTACCCTTCAAGTCATAGCTCAAGGACTTCTACCTTTGTGCAGCCTTTCCTGAGTTTTCAAACAGTAGGAGCTCTCTTACCTAGTTACCTAATTTATGGGTTTATCAAAAAGTCAGTTAATATGGAGGACTATAAACAAATTATTTACTTAAAGAACTCTTCAGCAAACTTAATATAGGTCCTGCCAAAGCAAGCACCCCTTTAAAAAATTAAAACATATAAACTTACAGGGGTGCTTGGATGGTTCAGTTGGGTGAGCATGTGACTCTTGATCTCAGAGTCATGAGTTTGAGCCTCATGTGTGGAGCAGAGTTTACTTTAAAAAAATTTTTTTAAACCTATAAACTTACATTTCATTTGTCTTTTTAAAAAGAGGTTATTTATTTATTTGAGAGAAAGTACAAGAGAACACAAGTAGGGCGGTGGGGCCAGGGGGAAGAGGGGCAGAGGAAGAGGGAGAAGCAGACTCTCCACTGAGCAGGGAGCCCAATGCGGGGCCAATTCCAGGACCCTGAGATCATGACCTGGGCCAAAGACAGACACTTAAAACTGAGCCACCCAGATGCCCCATCATTTGTCTTTCTTTTTATGTAGGGCCAAAGCCTTTGATAAGAGGTTGGAACTCCTGATAGTCTTTTTTACATTAGGCCACAACCATACTACTTACTAGTTTCGGTTTCTTTAAAGTTGAGCATGAACTTAAAGATTCTTGCAAAGCAACTTGAGTGCAAAATCCATCTAGTTTTAGTTTGTATGGACTTCCCAGCCACCACCAAACTTCTGTGTTTGCCTCACCTACACATTTTTTTTTCACCTACACGTTTTAACAGAAGCTTCTAATGATTACTCTCTCTGCAGTCTTACCAAAGATTTCCACTTAGTTTTCATAGAAACAACTCTCATTCTTTCTCATATTTCATTGTTTTATTTCATATGTATAATTTCAATAACCAATACAACTAGTATTTAAAAAGTGTAGGAACACAACTGACTTTTCATAAGTGTGCAACACAGCTGGGTGGAACAGAAATACATCAGTTTTTTTTTAAACAATTTTATTGCTGAAATATAGTCGACATACAGTGTTATGTTTCAGGTATACCATATTGTGATTCAACAATTCTATACATTCCCAGTGCTTATTGCAACTAGTGTGGTTACCACCTGTCACCATACATTATTTATAATATTATTGACTAATTGCCTATGCGAGTACATCAGTATTTTTTAAAGTGTCCTCTTATCCTTGAATTGTCACCATACTGTAGGTTCTAGAAAGGATGGAAAATGCTGCTTAATCCTGCAAACTAGTCAAGTGGAAGCTAGTTAAGTGGTGGTCGGTGGCAGCTGAGAATTTTATTGTAGCATATTCGTTATATTGAAATGCAGTTGTGTGTGTGTTTCTCTGTAAGTCCTTGAGGGGAGAACTTTCTTTAGAGATTCTTAGTGGAAATCTGACTCATGCATGATGGATAGTTGAACAGATGTGTAGATAACAATCATACTTGTTTCTATACCTTTATATGCTCTCCTCTTAAAAAGAATTTTCTTTAAAATTTCTGATTTTTGGGGGGGTACCTGGGTGGCTTAGTCATTAAGTGTCTGGCTCAGCTCAGGTCATGATACCAGGTCCTGGGATTGAGCCCTGCATAGGGCTCCCTGCTCTGCAGGAAGCCTGCTTCTCTCTCTTCCACTCTCCCTGCTTGTGTTCCCTCTCTTGCTATGTCTCTCTGTCAAATAAATAAATAAAATCTTTTTTAAAAATTTCTGATTATTGGAATTATGTCTAATCTTCAAAGCCTAGCACAGATCCCTTACTTCTACAAACTCAATTTTCATTTAAAAAATGAAAGGTGGCTCAGTTGTTTAAGCCTCCAACTCTTGATTTCAGCTCAGGTCATGATCTTAGGGTGTGAGATCAAGCCCCACTGGAGCCCTGCTGGAGCCGTGTCAGCCCCACATCAGGTTCTGTGCTGGGTGGGGAGCCTGCTTGAGATTCTCTTTCTCCTTCTCCCTCTGCCCCTGCCCCACCAGAAAAACAAAAAAAAGAGGAGATCTTATTTGACATATCTTGTGATGGTTTTTATTTTTAATTATTGGGTATAGTTTCTATCTTCCCCTCTTTCTTCCTTTATTTTTTGCATTTTCTGATTCTATTTTTTGTTATCATATTTTTAAATCATTTTTTATCATAATAATTTAGTGTACTCCTAATCCCCATTCTCTATTTCTCCCATTCACCCACTTACTTTCCCTCTGGTAACTATCAGTTTGTTTTCTATAGTTAAAAGTCTGTTTCTTGGTTTCTCTCTCTCTTTTTTCCTTTGCTTGTTTGTTTCTTACGTTCTACATATGAGTGAAATTATATGGTATTTGTCTTCATCTGACTGACTTACTTCACTTAGCATAATACTGTCTAGCTCCAGCCATGTTGTTGCAAATGGCAATATTTCATTCCTTTTAATGGCTGAATAATATTCCATTGTGTATATATACCACTTTTTAAAAAGGATTTTATTTATTTATTTGAAAGAGAAACACAGATAGAGAGGGAACCAAGCAAGGGAAGTGAGAGAGGGAGAAGCACACTTCCCCCCCAGCAGGGAGCCCGATGTGGGGCTCAATCCGGGGACTCTGGGATCATGACCTGAGCCAAAGGCAGATGCTTAACAACTGAGCCACAAGGCACCCTATATGACATGTTGTTGTTGTTGTTGTTTGCATGTCTACCACATGTTTTTTATCCATTCATCTATTGATAGACACTTACGGTGCTTTCATAATTTGGTTGTTATAAATAATGCTGCAATAAACATGGGGGTCCATGACTCATTTTGAATTAGTGTCTTTGTTTTTTGTGTGAAAATACTTAAGTAGTGTGATTACTGGATCGTAGACTGGTTCTATGTTTACTTTGTGAGGAACCTCCATACTATTTTCCACATTGGCTGAACAAGAGTTCCTGTTTCTCCACACATCCTTACCAACACTTGTTGTTTCAGGTGTTTTTTATTTTAGCAGGTCTGACAGGTGTGTGGTGATTTCTCATTGAAGTTTTGATTTGCATTTCCCTGTTGATCAGCGATGTTGGACATCTTTTCATGTGTCTTTTTGGCCATCTATATGTCTGTTTGGAGAAATATCTGCCAATGCCTTCTGTCCATTTTATAATTGGGTTGCTTTTTAGGTACTGAGTTTTATAAGTTCTTTATATATTTTGCATACTAACCCTTTATTGGGTATATCATTTGCAAATATCTTCTCTCATTTAGTAGGTTGCTTTTTTGTTCTGTTGATTCTTTCCTTTGCTGTGCAGAAACATTTTGTTCTGTAGTCCTGACACTTTATTTTTGCTTTTATATTATAAATATTAACATAATACTTATTATATTTTTCTTTATCCCCTTGCCTCAGGAGAAATCTAGAAAAATGTTGCTACAGCTGATGTCAGAAAGATTACTGCCTATGTTCTCTTCGTGATCTTTCCCTCTGTTATTTGAGGGCCAAGACCATGCTATAGTTGCCTAATGCCATGCACATAGCTTGTATCTAATGGATATTTAGTCACTGGATAGTCATTGGAAATCTGAGAAGGTTCTATTTACTGGGATGTGGAATTTATAGTAACATGAGCCACATTTTAGCATTTAAAAAAATATCTTTGGAGAACAGTTTTCAATAAGAAAAACTACATAAGCAATTCAGCATTTATAGAACACATACATTTTTAGATAAATTGGCTACTAATATTAAACTGGCAATAATATCAAAACTGAGATAGAAAAAAGGAGAAGACCTGAGTTCAAATCATGACTTTCTTAATTTCTACTTCTGTCCTTGGATAGATTGTATACTCTCTCTTAGGTCTAGGTTTCTTACTACTAAAAATAGAGGTTTATTCACTGTTCAGGACTGCTTTCAGGGGAAGTAATATGAATTTTACTGTACTACTGTATTTCTGATAAAACATTTCAAGAAATAAATCTAATCACAGTGCAAACCAGGATTTCAATGCATTAGCACAATGATATGTATCTGGAAAGCAGTATAGACTATTAAACCAAAAACACTATTATACCAAATCTTTATTTATATATCTATATGTATCTATATGTATATATCACATACAAATAAAAACCTTCACTGATATAATGTCACACAGGATTTTCTTTTTGAAATTTGCACAATTACTCGTGGAGTATCCTTTAAAATGTGTAAAAATACAGCTCCTTCACCAAACAGTATTGTCAGCCTTGACTCTGGCTGCTTTTATGGGAACAAATACTATTCTATGTCACTTTTCATAAACCTGTTTGCATGTAAATTTAATATATATAAATGGGCTTACACAATGAAGTTGCACCTGAAGCTTGTCTACTTCTTTTCAGCAAATCTAGCCTGACTTTTCTTTGCCCAGACCCACAAACATAAACCAGTACTGTATTGAAGCTGAAGTACTGTCAATTTTATAAAAATACTTATAGAGTTTGTTTTTTCTTTGCAGCTGCCTCTCAGAAAAGAAGCTGTGATTCTTGCTAACAGCCTCGGTATGTGTGAGTGTCCCAGAATTGAATTTTTACAACAAAAGTACAAAGATGAGAAGAAGAACTCTCTTGAGCATGAGCTCTTCAGGCATGGTAATATAAATACACCGAATTTCTGCATTTTAAGTTCTAAGTCTTCAGTAATTATTTTCACACACTTTTTGACACTTGGTTTTATCAATCAGGAAGAGTTTCTAAAAACTGTTTTACTTAGTATTTACCAGTGTAGTAACATACAATTTTCTGATCTATTACTTCAATCAAGTTATGAACAAATATTTACTGATTATTGTGTCAACAGTAATAGGATGAGACTCTTTGTTACTCATATTTAATCTAATTATATGGAACAAGCATCTTTCTGCTTTGTTCGCTGGAGAGACAAGATGAGCCTAGGGTCCCCCTACTACACTGTCATCCTAGCTCCTCTCTCTCAATCTCCTTTTTTCTTCATTAACTCGTATCCTAAAAATAAACTCAATATATATTCATGTCATACACACACACACACACACACAGAGGCATAAAAGACTGCAAAACATGTGTAGTTCAACATGAATAATCTTACCAGAGCTATTTTCTGAAACCAAAAATATTACTCTTATAGACTGAAGTTAACCAAATGTCTGATTGCTCAGTCTTCAGTAGGTTGAATAGTGGAGACCAAAGAATAGGCATTTTTGTTCTCCACTATTCAACCTACATCAGAAATTCACAGGAATGAGAAAAAAGAACCTGGCCCACTTATGCAATAATCATCATACAAAGCACTCAGGAAGGCAGGCCTTATTTGTCCTTAGTCATTGTAATAGAAGATAAGAAAACCTGGTTGTAAATCTAAAGCTGGCTAAAGACAAATTGTGAAGTGTATAGATTGCTTTATAAATTACCTCACAGAAGATAAATGTTTGGTACTTTAATTTGTTCACAGCGATAGTACTTTATTTGTATCTTGAATATATAGATAAATAAAAATATATGAGCAAATTTGCAAGATACTTGTGGGAGAGGGTTCCCTGTTAACCACAGATTGGGGAAAAACATTAGCTCATCAGGTTCTGTTGCCTCCCCTTCCCACTGTTCCTTCTTCAGTTCCACCAGTATTAAGGAATGCTTACTGCGTATTAGGCACATGGTAGGTGATAGAGATTCAGTCTCTGCAAACTAGACACAGTGCTCCTTTAGAGTACTGACAAACATTAATAATCACACACATAAATGTAAAATTATAATTTTCATAAGAGCTATAAGATGAAAGATTAATCATATGATCAAAGAATATATAATAAGGAGAACTAACCTGGTCAAGGAGTAAGGGATGCCTATTCTTTGGTCTCCACTATTCAACCTACTGAAGACTGAGCAATCAGACATTTGGTTAACTTCAGTTTATAAGAGTAATATTTTTGGTTTCAGAAAATAGCTCTGGTAAGATTATTCATGTTGAACTACACGTGTTTTGCAGTTTTTTATTCAGTTAGTAATCAGAAAATTAAGCAGATTATTGAATCTAGAAAGAACTCCTTATTTGAAAAAAACATTTGCTTTTTTCTCATTCTCCTCTAGTCCCATCTTAAGAAACACCTCATGATGTTTTTCTAGATCCTTCTGAAATATGTTTCCCAAAACAATTAGGGTCTCTCAATTTGCATTTTATAACTTGTACATAGTAAAAAAAAAAAAAAGTCATCTAAATGTTTTAAAGCCTAGTGATTACAAGTTTATAGGACTGATTCCTAGAGATCCTTAGGATTGAGTGAATCCAAAGATCCCTTAGGAATCTAAAGGGAAAAATGTTTATCCATTCAGTAAACATGTATTGAGTGCCTCCTATGATCTAAGCTATATGCTAGGTGCTGATGATATAGAGATGAATTTTTACCCAGTTAATAGCAGCAACAGTTTCTTATTTTAAATTACTTAATGAAAAACTTAATTTTCTTCCTTCTTCCTTTTCTGTAAAGATTTGCTTGACATAATCACAGGAATCCTCTTTCATACTTCCTTCACTTGGTCAACAAATATTTAGTGAGCTTCTGTTTTGCTACACAATGGCAAACAGGTAGCCAGGATTTCTCCCCTTACAGAACATTATAGTCAGGTCTGGGACCAATAAGGAAAGTGATATGGGAAAGTTACCAAAATGTTAACATTATTTTTATTAAATTATGTTTATTAAATTCTATTAAATTATTAAAATATTTTATTATTTATTAAATTAATATTAAAATAATCATTTATTATTTTAGTGTTAAAATTATTTTTTATTCATTTTTAGGCATCGTCCTCATTACAAAGGTCTTCCTTGGCCAGAGTGTTCAGGCTTGTGAACAGGACTCCATCAATCAAGCTAACTATCCAATGGTTAATTCTGTGTTCGTTCCTCAAAAATATATACTAAGTATGTCTGCCATAAAGAGAAATGTGCTTTAACTTTTCTGAATACAAAATGTTTGTGTTTAATACAGATGTGTAGAGTTTAACCTCTACCAATAAATTTGAAAACTTTTCTAAAATATCCTTTGTTATCTACTAGTGAGTTTCTATTTTCCTATTCTCTATTTCAGTGAGTGTGTGTGTAGATTTTTATTTTCTAAACTATACACCCATACATACTCATATATATTATGCATACATACTATATATATAGTTTCATATATATATTACATAATACATATATATTTTATGTATTTCATATATAACATAATTCTCGTTTAGTCTGTGTATTTCATGTATATTATATGTATTTCAAAAGATGAAAAACCCACCCACTTTTAATAACAAAGGTTTTGGCGTAATACATTTGTCAAAAATATATGGCCACACATTGAATAGAAAAGTGGATAAGTATAAAAAGGAAAAGGACATAAATAAAATTAAACTCTTCTGTTCTATATAATGAAAGGGTGACTAGTAAGTATTTCTAGAATCAAGAAACTGTCTAGGGGCGTACAAAAATATAAGAAATAGAATACTCTTAATAACATGGTAGTTGGAACTTACTGATTTTATTGTTTATTAATCTGTGTAATCATGAAAAATGTATATTATATTTCATTTTCAAGAGTACTTATCTTGTTTCGTTTTTTATTTTACTCTAGATTCTGTCATGGGACAACGAAACTGTGATTGCAGCATTCGGCAGTGCAAGTGGTTTGTCTTTGATCATGACCTTGTTTTGCCAGAATATATTGCTGAATTTGAGTATATTACAGTGGTATGGATGTATTTTTAAAACTAGAATTCCTTAAATAAGAAAAGAACAGTAATTTGAAATATAATAATGTAATGTTGAGTTTATATTAAACATATATATTTATACATAAATATACACATATATAATGGTTATATGGTGAAAGGTTTAATTTTCAAAACAAATCATTGTGATACCTAAATGTTTTTATGTGCACAAATATATTACCTGAGTAATACACAGCTGGAGTCTCACTGAAAAACTTTCAAACTACATTGAAGAATATATAATAAACATGAGAATCAGATTTCATTTCAACCCCAGCACCACTCCCTTTCATGAAGAAATCCACTGTTAACAGCTTTGTGGGTTTGCTTTCAATCTTTTTTTTCTATGTACTTACATATATAACAACATATACAATTTAACAGTAGAATCAAGACCTAAGTATTTTGGGTTTTTTTGCCTCTAACAATATGTTTTGGACATATTTCCATTTCAGTACATAGAGGGCTATGCTTCATTTTTTTAAAGATTTTATTTATTTATTTGAGTAAGAGAGAAAGAGAGTGAGAGAGCACATGAGCGGGGAGGATCAGAGGGAGAAGCAGACTCCCCGCTGAGCAGGGAGCCCAATGCAGGACTCCATCCTGGGACTCTGGGATCATGACCTGAGTCGAAGGCAGTCACTTAGCCAAATGAGTCACCCAGGCACCCAGGTCTATATTTCATTCTTTTGGTGGCTGCATACTATCCAGTAATAGTCTGATTTATTTGACTATTACTCTGTAGATGAAACATATAGGTTGTTTCCAGTTTTCTTACTATTTAAAACAGTGCTTTAGTGAATATCATTATAGCTATATATAAATATGGAAGTTTCTCTGCAGATTAGATTTGTAGAATCTAATAGTCACTAGATAATCATGGATAGTCAAAGGATATACACAAACTAAATTTTGGTAGATTTTGCAAGTATTCTCCATAAAGGCTTAGCCATTCTACAAATTTCCAACAGTATGTGACAGTGCTTGTTTCTTTGCATCGTTACCAAAACAAGATATTATCAATCTTTTATATTTCCACTCTGCTCATCAGAGTGGAAATATATCATATACCTGATACCTTCTTTCATATACCTATGGATTATTTAGTCTTATAAATTACCTGTTACATCTTTTGACTCTTGTCTATTGGACTCTATCTTCTTCATTTTGATTGGAAAAATCTGTATATGCATTCTTGGATATTAACCCTTTGTCTTATATACATATGTGTTGCAAACGTTTTCTGTCATTTGTCTTTTAGATTTATTTGTAGCAAAAACCTTACCTGTCATTTTAATTTGTAATTTACTTACTCATTTTTTTTTAAAGATTTTATTTATTTGACAGAGAGAAACACGGCCAGAGAGGGAACACAAGCAGGGAGAGTGAGAGAGGAAGAAGCAAGCTTCCTGCCGAGCAGGGAGCCCGATGTGGGGCTTGAACCTGGGTTTCCGGGATCATGTCCTGAGCCAAAGGCAGTCGCTTAACCAACTGAGCCACCTAGGCGCCCCTACTTATTCATTTTTAAGAGGTCAGATCTCCCCATATTTTCTGTTACAAATTTTGAGTTTTATGTCTCATTTCAGACAGCTTATATAAATATTCTCCTTTATTTTCTTCAATTCTTATATAGATTAGTTCTATAGCTTTCAACTTTTGTAAAACCCATCTGGAAATTACTTAATATCATGTCAGAGAAGGTACTCAAATAATTTTTTCCTTAAAAATAGGTAGCTACTTGACCAAGCATTGTCTTTCTTGCTCTATTTTGAAATACTCTCTTTATTGTTAAAATTATTTTCATAAATAAGAAGTTTATTTATAGATGTTTCTATTTTGTTCCCTTGGTCCTTTTATCTAATCTTGGACCCCTACCATATTGTTTTAGTTATTACAACCTTGATGATATGTTTTGATATGTTATAAGGAAAATTCCCTTCCTCTGCTCCCACTCATCTTTTAAAAAATTTTCTTGGCTATTCTTCAACACTTTCTCTTCCAAACAATTTAGAATCAGCTTGTTAAGTTCTATTTTAAAAATCATTTTAGGATTTTGTTGATATTGTACTGAATTTAAAAGTTAATTTGGGGTGAACTGACTTTTGAAGTAATGGGCTTGTCATCCAGGAACATGATAAGTTATTCCATTTACTCTTATGTCTTTTCTTACAGTTTTCTTTATGTTGGCATTAAGTATAATTCTGGGTGTTTATATTTTATATTGTTATTATGAATAAGACTGTTTCAGTCAAGTATGCTTTCAGCAAAAAGACAGAAGCCTAGACAAATAGTAAATAGAATGACTCAAAGAACAAGAAGTCAAGAGGTGGGCAGTCCCGGCTGCCATGACTCTTCAGTGACATGTCAGTAAAGACCTTAGCTCCATCATTCATCTGCTTGCTACTTCATTAGCTCTCCCCCATCTGAAGATTCAGTTCTTTCTTTACTTCTGGGAAGTTTTCTTCTCTTAATTCCTTCATTGTTTTTTTTTTTTTTCTTCCACTCTTTGTTCAGCCTTCTGGAACCTTGATTAGTTAAACTTTGGACATTCTGAATTGATCCTCCATGTCTTTTAATTTTTTCTCTCATATTTTACACCTCCATTTTTAAATTCTATGTTCTAGAAGATATCCTCAATAATAGTCTCACCTTGCTAATTTGATCTGTTGTCATATACATTTGTTTTCTCAGAGCATTTATTGAATATTTTTATTTCACTAATTGTTTTTATTTTGACTCTAAAGTATTTACCCTATTCTTTTCTGTAGCAGCCTATTCTATTATAGATGCTTTGTTCTCCTAGGTTTTAAATAATTCTATTATGGATCATTTTGTTTTTTTCTAGAGCCCTTTCTGTTTATGTTGTTCATCCTCATTCATCCACAGGTCTTACCATAATTACTTAATTACCTATTGATTACCTAGAGCATCCAACTGCTGCTTTACTTGTTTACCTTGAACACCAAGTTTCTCTGGATCTGCTTCTCAAAGTGGTTATCTCCCATACATGTTTTGGCTACAGGTTACATTTCTGCTCCTATTTGTCTTCATTCCGGCCCTTCTGATTTATGTCTCACAATTCCTAGTCTTTTGTTGGTGCCCTCTTCACGGTCGAAAAGCTGTTTAAAAGTAATATTTTGCCAGTTTTAAGGAATTTTCAATGGGAGGGGATGAACACGTTTATTCTTAGCCCACAGTTTTAATCTTACTCTCATTGTTTTCCTAATGTGATTCTAATCATCTAATACCTACATATAGGTATTACTATATAACTGAAAAATATATAGTGTTACTATATAACTGAAAAAAGAGATAATTCATCTTTGCTACATAGCCTGTTTCTTGTTCAAAATGATAAATACAACAACCAAATTTTCAATATTTTTAATAAATTTTTTAGGTCAAGCCTCACTCTTTATTTTCTTCATTCAACAATGTTATTGTAGAAGAAAGCAAAAAAAAATCAGAAGGATCAGTATTGTCCCAGGATTTGAAATTTGACGATGAAGTTATAAAAATGGATCCCAAGATCAAGCCCAGACCAAAACTTATCAGTTTGGATGATAAAACAATACTTTCTCTTGCCAAGACTAGCATTTATAGTCATATTGTGGTGAGTATTATAATGAATAAAATTTGGAATTTGGACCTTGAATTTGGAATCATAATCTATCATATGAAGTCTAAGGATACTAAAGCACCTATCTGGTGATGCCAGCTATCATGCTGTCAAACTTAAAAATGCCTCAAAGTTTCCCTCTTTGTAGACTAGATCAGTGTTGTCTGGTAGTAATATAATATGAACCATACATGTAATTTAAAATTTTCTGTTAGCCATGTTAAATGTTAAAAATGTTTTAATTAAAATATTAATTTTAATTAATCCAATATATCTAAAATATTATAATTTCAATATGCAATCATTTTGAAGGGTCATTAATCAGATAGTTTCAACTAAGTTTTTGATGTCTGGAGTCTCTTTGCAGTCTACAGCACTTTCAGACTAGCCACATTTCATGTGCTCAAGAGCCACATATCGCTAGTGACTACCATATAGGACAGTGTAGGCCTAGAGCGTAGCTTTCTAGTTTACAAGGTATTTTATTCCTGAATAACAAGTAAGCTCTCTTAAAGTGATTAAGACAGATAAGTTTCAAATCAGTTTCTAGGACTCATCATAGAATATTGGAGCTTAATCTTTATAAAATTAATCAATAGAATTTGAGTTAGCACTGAAGCAACTTTCTTTATTTATACTGGGGCAGCTCTATTGAGATATTAAGCCTACATCCATACCTTGACTTTCAGATCTGTCCATTTCAAATCTGCTACCATTCTATCTGAACTATCATTGATTATCCCTAACCTAGACTACTGTCAGTCATGGCCTTCTAACAGGGCTCCCAGCCCTCTGTCATTGCAACATTGCACAACTCCAGGAGGTGCAATTCACATTATATTATTAATAATGTTCTCTGGGTGCCACTCATTATATTACTGAATAAAACTCAATATGGAGGCTATGAGGTGCCTCCTAGAGCTGTGTAACAAAGGCTCTGCCCTGCTTTCACTCTGAGCTCCCAACTCATTCTCCTTGTTGAAGCTAGAGCAATCTTCAAAATGCAAATTGATCATGAAATCTCTGTCACCCTTCACCACTCCTACTTGAAATCCTCAAATGATTTTCCATTGTTTTAAAAATAAAACCAAAGTCCTTAATATGGCCTATAAGATTTTGCATGTCTTGGTCCCTACCTTTCCAGACTCTTCATATTACCCTCTCTTTAGCTCTCTGTGCTCAGCTTCCATTCTGTTTCTTAAATGCATTCTGCCTGCAGCCAACAGAGAGCCTCTGCATGCGCTAGTCCTCTGCATGGAATGTTCTCCTCTGACCCCTTTATTCTAGTTGATTCCCACACACCTTTTAGACCTATACTGAAGCATTAAAGTTTTCTCTTACCTCTGAGTCTATATCAGATTTCTATGTTATATGCTTTGTATCCTTTCTAGACTGTAAATTCCACAGGGTCAGAGGCTATGGCTGGTCTTTGATACCAGTATCAGGGCAGCAGTATAAGATGGTGCAGTGTGCACTGCACAAGAGGGCCATATACAAAGGGTCCCCTTTTTTTTTTTTTTTTGGAATTTTTTTTTTATTGTTACTAAAATTTTTTTTTCCAGTGTTTCAAGATTCATTCCCCATTCCCCACACCCAGTGCTCCACGCTTTAGGTGTCCCCAGTACCCACCACCAGGCTCTCACATCCCTCCACCCCCTCCCTCCAAGTCCCTCAGTTTGTTTCTGTGTTCAAAATCTCTGTTGTTTCGTTTCCCTCCCTAGATTACCCTAGTTCCCATTTGTTTTCTTTCTGCCACTGTCCTCCAGTTTGCCCCTCATGCACCGCAAGTAAGTGAGGCCATGCGATACTTGACTTTCTCTTCTTGGCTTATTTCACTCAGCATAATCTCTTCCAGTCCAGTCCATGTTGCTACAAAAGTTGGGTATTCATCCTTTCTGACGGAGGCATAGTACTCCATTGTATATATGTACCACATCTTCTTTATCCATTCATCTGTTGATGGGCACCTTGGCTCTTTCCACAG
>PITA01007900.1:0-88229 GCA_004023965.1 Spilogale gracilis
GAAACCAGGAGGGGCAGACCCCCTTTCCCAAACCAAGCTAAAGGTCTCAACCTTTCTGCCCCTTAGGCTGGGGGGTGGCGTGCTCTATTCAGGGGCTGGAACCTGACCCACGTGAGGCAAATGGGGCCCAACCGCAGGGCAGATCTGTGGCTGTGCCATGGCTGACTGGGCCCTCTTACCAACCCTTCTTACCAAACCCTCCTCCATGCATCTGGGTCTCAAGACTCCATGGTGGGGTGACCTGGACCTCAGGGTTATTTTGGGACTCCCAGGATATGGGAAATGAAAGAAGGGAGTGTCCCCAACTGGAAGTCATCTATGGCCAGTGGATCAAATTATTTATAAAGATATACTCCAGGCAAAACTAAAATGTCATAGACAAGAAGAGTTCTCCCTGCCCATCATCCTGATGCCTGGATCTTTGGGGACGTCTGTCCCAGTCCAATATCCATGTCCCCACCTACATATGAGCCTGAGGGACAGGATCGCATGAACACTGCCCTCTGACTCCTCCTGCTTTCCAGACCAGGAGGAGTGTCCCTGCTCTTCCCTACCCTGCAGGCAGGGCCCCAGGGGTATGTATCTCAAGTCTTTTACTGCTCACGGGCGTGAGCATGCTATACTGCACATCCTTGGCACCTCCTCGCATGCATGGGAGAGAGTTCCTCCACCCAGGCAACGAGAGGTGTCACGTTGCCTCACACATAGCACATTTCCAATTTTAATGAATTCTGCTTAATTAGGTTTCAAGAGTAATAAGGGCTTCACTTAGCCAACCCTGAGGCTGCCCCACCTCCTCCCCAGGATACATGGAAGGTTTCTGAATGGGGAATGTTGTGGGTTGAATTCTGTCCCCCAGAGGGTTGTATTGTGGCCCTCACCTCCATGCCTGTGAACATGACATCATTTGGATGTAGGGTCTTTGCAGATGTACTGAAGTTTAGCCCGGCCATACTGGAGCAGTGTGGGTCCTAAGTCCAAGGGCTACCATCCCTGTAAGGAGAGTAAGATTGGACAGAGACACAGAGACACGTAGGGAAGAAAGCAGAGGGCAAGATGGAAAAGATACAGCGACAAGCCGAGGGGTGCCAGTGATTTGGGGTGCCAACAGAAGCTGGAAGAGGCAAAGAAGGCCTTCTGCCAGGAGCCCCCAGAGGGCGTGTGGCCCCACTGACACCTCGACAGCAGGCTGGTAATCTCCATAAGGGTGACAGAGTAAATCTGTTGTTCTCAGTTCACCAAGTTCTGGCCATTCTTTCCAGCAGCTTTAGGCACTTCATACCTGGAATGTGTCAGGAAGTAACCAGATGTCCCCCGACCATTGTGGGAATAGGCTGGAGACTTCACATGAAATCCCATTGCACCCAAGGCGCCGAAGCAGTTCCCCACCCCAGGACTCCAGCAAGGGGCTGAAAGCGCCCGGAATCCAGAAGGAGGGTCACGTGACCCTGGTAAAGTGAGCTGCTCGGGGTGCCTCACAAGGGTGGCCTCCCTGCTCCAAAGGGTATCCTGCAAGGAGAGCCTTCTGTGCCACCCTCCGTGGTCTGCCCCTCATGGCCTGCCCCCGGTGGGTCCTCCTCCTCCAGGCAGCCCAGGTTTACGTCAGTACAACCTCAGTCCCATCATTCCCCACAATTCCCTTTCTCCATCCCCCTCTCCTATTCTAGCAGAAGTTGAATGCACCTACACTTACATTTCAGCCCCGTGATTCTTCTGGGGCTCCCAGGCCGAAGTAGGGATGACCTGGTGGGATTCCTTCCCCAGCTGATGGATGTGGAAGCCAAGCCCCTGAGGCGTGTTGGGGCGGGGGTATGCAATGGGGTAGGTGTCTGCACTGGAAGAAGGAGTGCTGTCCCAGCTCTGCCCAGGGCTCTGCTCCCAGGCCGTCAGTGGAGAGCCCAGCTGGCTGGCCCCTTTGGTCTGTTGACCAGATGAGGGGAGGTGGCTGACAGATGACAAGATGGGGAGGGGCCAAAGAGGACAGGAGGAAGCTTTTGGTCAGTGGTCTTGGAGGGTAGACAGGGATTCTAGAAGAACCCTCAAGGCTACAACAGTCTTGGCCCACCCCTCTGAAGGCTGAAGTTTAGACAAGTCTTCACATAGTAGCCACAGACAGACAGTAACCAGCAAGACACATATCCCACTCTCTGAACCAACAAGCACACACACTTTAAACCTCAGGGCCTTCCTTGAGATCAGCTTACAAGGCTTCAGCCTTTCCTTATCCTACCTCCCCATGCTCTAAACCCCAGCCACACCCACCTTTAGTTTCTAGAATATGCTCATGCCTGCACAGACTGTTCTCTCTGTAGTATAGATCCTCTTCACCCCTTCCTCTTCTCCTAGGCAATTCCTATACATCCTTCAGGTCTCAACTCATAGCTCACTTCCACAGGAGGCCTTCCTTGACTGCCCTCTTACCTCCCCCATGCCCAGCCACTCAGATGTCCCCTTAGGCTCTCATGAAATCCCAGTCTTCTCCAGAACACTTATCGCAACCCCAATTCCATGCTGATAATGCTAATAAAAGCCCTTGTTGGTCTAAGCTGCATCATATGACCATTCCAGGGCTAAGCCTATACCCAGGGGATAGGAAATCTCTGATTAGCAAGGCCTTTGCCACAGGCTAACCTTGGAACCAGGGAGGGCCATCGGAAAAGCCCCCATGAGCCACTTAGATTGAAAGTGGAGAAGGTATTTCTCTTTACCCCCAGAGCAGCAGGATGAAAACAACATCTGCCCCTAGGGAAGGCCGAGGCACCCTGCCTTGTGCCTATGTCTCTGAGGGGTTGAGGGTCTTTTTAGAGTAGAAAACCGGGGCGCATGGGCCAGCTGGTAGTAGGGGCAGAGAGAGCCCAGCTCCTGCTCAGGTCTGCCAAGGACACAGGCTGCCCCATCTGCGGTGCTGGAGACATGTCCTTATGTCTGTGATCCCCTTCACTCAACAGACAGCTACTGAGCTGGGGGACTAAGGGCGCACCAGTCCCTGCTGTCACAGAGGCCACATCTGGCTCCAAGGTACATATGGCCAACACACAGACCGAACCTGGAAAGCAGGTGGAAAGGAATGCACTGATGATCCCAAAGCAGGGAAGCGACAGACTGACTGGGATGAGGGCAGTTACTTTGAATCAGGAAGGGCTCTGATGGGGAGAAAAAGGCAGTCACAGCAACTTCTGGGGGACAAGTCTCCTGACAGGAAACAGCCAATTCAAAGACCCTTTGGTAGAAACGAGTGCGGCAAGTTCTGGATAGCAAAGATTTGGAGTGGCTGGAGATTCTCAGGGAAGTGGGAGGGAGGGGCAGCTGGAACCCCAGAGAGGAGTTGGGTTCTATGCCAAGAGCTGTGAGAATCCGTGGGAGGATGGTCAGTGGGGGAGAGGGCCCTTTAGGCTCTGCAGTGCCAAGACTCTGCAGTGGGAGAGTGGGTGTCTGGTGGGAGGCCCCCTGGGCTTGCAGGCTTCTGAAACACATGGGACTCCTCACAGGCTCCGGCTGCCACAGAGCAAAGTTCCGACACTACTTCTGTGTAAGGCAGTGCAGACATCTGCTACATTGTAGACACAATTGGACACTTTTCAACATATTGCTTAGCCTATAATTTCCGCAGGCTGCATCTAATTTCCCCTGCATGGGGCGGGGTGTCACGGGGTGCTGAGAGAGGGGAGACATCCCCTTGTCCTCCTATGGCTCCTAGGTAAGGGGCAGGTGCCCTGGAGGGATACTAGTCTGGCTAGTATCTCTGGTTTGAGGCATTGTGTTGGGCAAGCGGAGGGTTCAGCTGGTCAGGAATGGGCAAAGGACCACAAGAATAGCACCTGCCTGCAGAAGAAGACGGTGTGCCCAAGGGGCTGGCATTCTCCCACACTAGCTTGCCTCCTCCTGACCAAGCCCCGCTCCTGTCCAGTTGTCAGAGACCTGCGGGTTGGGAGAGGTAAGCTACTTACATGTGCTCACACAGCCGCAAGCGGCAGAAGTGTCTCCTGAACCCATCTGTGCCCGGGTCTAGGGGTCTGAGCCCCAGCGCCTCAGGCTTCTCGCCCATTCCTGGACACTTACAGCACAGGCATCATACATGTCCATGGGACGCAGAGCACTACTCTTGCCGCTCCTGCCCAGCCCGTGGATACAGGCTGAGAAAGGCTGACAACAGCCCTGAGAATTCTCGAGAAGTTTCTGTGTGCTCCTTTCAATGGTTTGTTTTTGTCTGTGCCCACCTGAAAGGGAAGGGAGAGGAGCTGGGGTACAGTAGGCTGTCTGGGTGGGAGAAGAGGGGCTCTTCTCCGTCTTTGACCCACCTCCCCTTCGCACCCCTCTCGGGATCCTGGGTTGTCCACAATCACAGATAGGCATGATTTCCAGAGGCCTGAGAGGGCAATGCCCTGTGACAGGCCCTCAGCAGAGTGGACATTTCTGGGCCAGGGTACAGCCCGAGGGACCAGGACTGCCTGCCTTCCCATTTCTTATTCTGTAAGGCTGAGGTCCCTATGAGGGAAGGATGAAAGGCCCTTGGAGGCTCTTGTATCATTACTACTCCCACAAGAAGCCAATCTCTCTTTCCAGCTGCAGGTTCAGGACAGCCCCTGGAACAGCTCCCAGGGGCCTAGCTGGGGTCCTGAGCCCACCTGGGGCCAATCAACTGCTTCAGGGGTCACGGCGGGGGGGTGGGGAAGGTGAATGTGGCCTCTACCAGACCAAGGGTCTGGAGTAAGGGAGGAGCCATTCCCCAAAAGGAGCAAGTGTGTAAGCAGGGGTGGGGTGTGGGGAAGAGGTACTGTTTCCAGAAGGAAGGCAGGGAGCAATGGGGAAACCGCAGAAAGAGCTTGGAGGGAGGTGCCCTTTGCTTGGGTTTCAAAGGGTGGGCAGCATCCCACAGCACAGAGAGGCGAGCACCAGAGGAAGGAGCTGGTATGTGTGGTCAGGGGCTATAATCAGGTGTGGCTGCAATATGGGGGTATAGTCGGGGCCACAACACCAGAACCACGTCTCCTGAGCTAGTACAGTCCCGGGGTGCTTGGCATGGCAAAAGGAGTGCAACATGGATTTGGGCCTGGTTGTACAGTGTACAACATGCACAACTCTGGGTAACAGCCCTGTCTAGAGTATCAGCACTACACTGGGCAGACTTCACCGGTCCACCTGAGACCTCCTCTCTGGAGCTGAACAGTGTGGGGTGTGTGTGTGTGTGTGTGTGTGTGTGTGTGTGTGTGTCCCTCAGCCCTGACCAGGACGCAGCCTCCTGCAGCAACAAGATACAATGGAAACAAGGACACAGCCCCCCGATGAGGGCGAGAAGCCCAGAGCCAGGGGGGCAGCTCCTGGGCTGGCTGTAGACAGGACGTGCAGGTGGGCCAGAAGTGAGCGCTGCTCAGCGCAGTCTGGGTGTGAACAGCAGGAAGCACTTCATCAGCAGACTGGTCCTGTGTGGACTCCTACCCTGCTGGCAGGCAGTATGGCCTCTGCTGCATGGACAGCCTTGGATCCCCCCAGCCCACCAGGAGACCAGAGGCAGCACCACGTGCCAATTACTGGAGCCAATTAATTCACACTTCAAGGGGCTATTTTCTCTTGCTGCGCACAAGCGAGGGGCATAAAGCCCCGATTCCTCTCCTGTGGTTCCATCCTGCTCTCCACACGCAGATCACTTAATAGCTCCCGCCGCAGACGCCAGGCCAGGTCTGGGCTGGTGATCCCCACCAACAATCTGGTGAGGAGGCCCCCGACTCCAAGCTGTTTATACCTCTCTCCCCGCTCTGCAGCTCCCAGAAGTTTCCATAAAAACAGATGTAGGTAATCAAACACTTCCCAGCCCCAACAGCTGGGAAGCTCCTGAAAGCTTCTGCAGAGCCTGCTCCCTCTGCTGGGCCTTGTGGCTCCAAAAGGCTCTTAAACCAGCCCTCAAATCTCTCCCCAGGAAGGAAGACTCCTCCTGGCCCACAGATCTAAAATCATCTGTTGAGTATTTTATGGTCAGTAATAATAGTAATAACACCTTCAGTGTCCCTGGGGTCTTTTCCAATGATGCTCAGAGCCACAGTGTGGGCCCTCCACAGCATCCACGGGCTGAGGAGCGAGGTGTCTCATTCCCAATGTGCAGATGGAAAGGAGGGGTCACCCTAAGTACTATCTCCTCCAGAGTCTAAATGCTCCAGGAGAAAAGCGGGTGCTGTCCCCTTTCTTGTGTGGGCTACTTTTACGTGGTGTGCCTTTATCAAGTGCAAGGATGTGCTTGCTGCTCAGCCTGGCGCCTGGAGGTCATTGAAGGGCTAGAAGGTGGATCCAGGACCCTGAGTGTGATGCTGATTGGACCCCAGGACTTCAGACAATCCTACTGCTCCAAAGGCCTGGCCCAATCCGCAGGCACACAGATGAAACTCTTAGGCCCAGTGCCTGGAGGACCCAAGCCCCACCCACAGCCCTCTCTGCAGGTCACCATATCAGTGCCAGCAGGAGTTGAGCGGTGGATGAAAAATTGACTTGTAAACCTAACAGCCAGAGTACACATATGAGGGCCTGGGTTCCCAGTGCCTCCTGTATTTCAGAAAGCTGCACCCTTAGGACAATTTCCTCATGGGTGTACTCTTGGCAAGGGATCAGCGCCCTTTGCCTGCCTCTTGCTGTCCCTTCACACTACAGAGATCAGAGTGGGCCAGACCTAATTGCACCCACCCTGAGTGGACCCAGACAGCATGTGCCTGTCCCAGTAGGGAGTCTGAAGCAGGAGCTACAGTGAGGGAGTATCCTTTGGGAAGTCAGATTCCTCCAGGAGTGCCCCTGTTGTTTGAGATGGCTGGAGTGGGTTTCTATCAGCTGGCCCTAAACCTCAGCCTGGCATGACCCTGGTCACTCACTCCTGATGGTGATCGTAGCTAGTGTGTGGGAACACCTGCTACGTTGCCAGACACCCGCTGAGTTACCTCAGTTCTCTCCTCTGAAACAAGCCCGGTTTGCTTGACCTCCAGACCTCATACATTCAGTGGCTTAGCATGATGGGAAGGCCACTCACCTGTCACGTCTGGTTCCTCCTCTTTGTGTGGCTCAGCCCCAAGATCACCTCCCCTGGGGCCTTCTCTGACTAGCCCCTGCCAATCACTCTGACTTCCTCTGCACCAAAGATGGCTGCCTGTCTTAGTCCTGGTTGATTGGCTGTTTCTCTTCACTGGAACAGAAGATCTTAGCATTGCTGTGATCACATGGCTTAGTAGAGGGCCCTACTCCTTGGGCACTCAGTAAACATTTGTTGAATGAATGAACGAATGAACGAACAAATGAATGAATGAAGAATACAGCCTCCAATGCCTTGCCAACAACCTCCCCTCTCTGGGTTACCTGCAGCTCATCTTCACCCCACACATCCAGAGCAGCCCTTCTTCATTGTCCACCCTCCTTCCAGAGCACCCCAGCATCCATAAGCTGGGGTCTTTCTTCTTCCCTTCCAAAGCCACTTATGTGAGCAACTTATGTCACCTCCCTGATCACCCCAGGAGGGAAAGGCTCCCTGCACTGTCACCAGCCGCAGCCACTCTGGGACACAGCTTCGCCCATCCTGGTCGTCCCCAAGAGAGGTGGGCTGGCAGACCCTGTTCTAAAGAGCAGTGGCCCAGGATAGTGGTGGGTTTTTTTCCATATGAGGAAAAAATTAGTCTTCCTTACCAGACAAGAATGACAATTTACAGAAAATTATGCCCTGAATTCATAATCCGGAATGAGCGGAAATGGTATTCTATAGTAATCCATCCCAACTGACTCGCTATTGTATACGCACCTGCTAACATTTTTTAAGCCGGGACTTTACGGAAAGGACATTTTGATCGCTTCTGAAGTTTGCTGAGCAATTCCTGTCGCTCTCAGGCATACGGTCTTTGTGCTGGAAATTTCCCTCGTGGCTTCCCACAGGCTCCAGCAGTCGGGCACGTGGGCTTGCACACGGGCACGCACACACACAGCCGCAGCCCCCTTTTGTTGGCATGATTCTGATGGGGGGCTTTGCAGGTGCTGAGCTGCGGAAATGGAAGCTGGGAGAGTGCACTAACAGTTGGCACCTGTGCCGAGTTTGCCCGAGGAGGAGCTGCACACTGTGGTGCCCACTGGAATTAGAGATGCTTTCCAGCCCTAGAGGAGAGGAGGGGAAGAGGAGAGCAGAGATAAGGAGGGCCAAGCTGGGCTGCCTCTGGGCTATGCAGGGGTGAAGTCATGAGAGCTGGCCACTAGGCTGCAGAGATGCTGCAGAGGAGGGGGCCAGGTGATCAATACTCTCATGCCTTAGGTCTCTGTGCTCCTGTAGAAGCCACTCATTCTAAGGACCCCGTTGGCAGCCGCTCCACCTCGTCTTTGCCTCAAGCTCCCAGCCCAAGACTGATACAAACACATGGTGGACTGAGAGCCCTGGGAGGTAGGAATGATGTCACCAACATGTACTGTTCCTTACCATGGGCCTGGTGCATCATGGGTACTGGGGAAGTACCTCCAGTCTGAGTTAAGGCTGGGTCAGAGGATTCCTCCTGTGGGGAGTGGTCCCTTTCCACTGACACTTGGACTGTGCGGCCTCCTGGGCCTCCAGTGCTGCAAGATGTAGGCAGGGAGGGGACCTTCTTTCCATTGGGATCATCAGGAAAGGGACAGTCATGCCAATCGTTGACCAGGCAATGGCAAGAGGACATGAGAAGCTGGATCCAAAAACACTCACTGAGCTCTTTCTTTCTGAACAAATATCTCAGAACACCTCAAATAGACAGCAAAATGGCTATCTCTGGGGTTAGATAGGGGAGCTGGTGAGAAATGAATATGTTAGCCTTACTGCAATATTTGCATTACTCTCATTATGACAAGGATGTATTCATGCATGCTTCTGTAATTAAAATTAATAATCATTTAAAATTAATGAAATGTATAATAAGTTGGTTTCCACCCTCACTTTCCTGATCATAGTCTGAGGTGGAACAATCCACTGAACCTGAACCATTTTGAAACCCTGCTTATCTATCCCATTCATTCATTTGCCCATTCAATGTATACCATTCTCCTGTCATTTGTTCATCCAACAAGTATTTACTGAGCACCGACTCTAGGTTCTGGAACAAAATAGATAAGGTCCCCACTCCAGGAGTTCACATGTGCATAAGTGCTAATACACATGTGCACATGTGTGTCTCCACCATAGTCCCATTGAACAGCTGGAGACAGGGGAGAGGAACAGTGGTAGTTGTTGTCTATCACCCTCGAGTTGAAGGATGGGGGAAGAAGAAGGAGAATAGTAAGTAGGTTGTCCCTTAGCATATGAAAATCACATATTGGCCAGGAAATTGGATGACATATGGTCATTCCCTCTCTTTGAAAAACCCCTTCCATAAGTCCGGGGCTTATGGGCTTTACTCAGCCTTTAGACTGAGTTCAAATGTCCCCTCTTCTTGGAAGTCCTGCCTGGCATACTCATTCCTTCCCCCAACCACTTGGGATGTCCCTCTCAGCTAAGATTCCTGCTCATAGCTCTAGGTCAGATTCACAAAATGGCAACCAGCAGGCAGAGAGAGATATTTTGTGATATCAGCCTGGTGGGTTAAGAAGATCCATACCACTGAAGGCACTGTCAGTGGTGTCTCTTTCTGCCAGCACCTGAGCTTGTAGTTTCTAATTAACACTACACCTGTGGATGCATTTGTCTTATTCCTCCACCCACCACCCACCTCCTTTGTCACACTCATCCAGGGCCAGTCCATGTCTAGTGTATGGATGAATGGATGGATGGATGGATGACAAGGTGGAAAGATGGGTGGATGGAGGGATGGATGGATGGATAGATGGATGGACGGACAGAAGAACTGATGGATGGATGGATGGATGGATGGATGGATGGATGGATGGATGGATGAATGGATAAATAAGTGGATGGATGGATGGATGAAAGGATGAATGCATAGATGGATGGATGGATGGATGCACAGATGGATGGAAGAAGATGAATGGATGAATGGATTGATAGACAGATGGAGAGATGGGTGCATGGACTGATGGGCAGAAAAATAGATAGAGATAATTGAATGGATTGCTGTATAGACAGATGGATAGATGGAAAGATGAATGTGTGGATAATTGGATGGATGAATAGATGGATGAATGGATAGATAGGTAGACAAATGGATGGAGACAGATGAATGGATGAATGGATGAATGGACAGACAGAAAGACTGATGAACCAATGGACAGATGGCTAGATGGATGGGTAGATGGATGAGTGGAAGGATGAAAGGATGATTGGGTAGATGGATGGATGGATGGATGGATGGATGGATGGATGGATGGATGCTTGGGTGGATGGATGCTTGGATGGATAGATGGATCACTAGATGGATGCTTGGATGCGTGGATGGATGGATGAACAGAAGAGTGGATAGATGGATGGTTGGATGAGTGGATGGATGGATGGATGGATGGATGGATGGATGGATGGATGGAAGGATGGATGGATGGGTGGATGGATGGATGGATGGATGGATGGATGGATGGATGGATGGATGGATGGATGGATGGATGGATGGATGGATGGATGGATGGATGGATGGATGGATGGATGGATGGACAAATGGTGGATGACTACATGCATGGGTGGATGGATGGACAGATAGATGAAAGGATGGATGGATGGATGGACATATAGGTAGATGAGTGTATGGATAAACATATGGATTAATGGGCAGGTACATGGATGTATGGGTGGATGGATTGATAAGCAATTGCATAGAAGAATCAAATGAAATAGAAGGAGCACATGGACACCTACATATCAAGCTACTCTGCATCAGGAACCTTGGGGCTAGAAGGAAATAATCAGTAAGTGTTACGGTTTGCATGTCCTTCTCTTTCCCAAAAAAATGAAAATATTTTAAGTGGAATCAGCCATCAGATAGCTAATGCACACACTGTGTGCCACCTGCTGTGATATGGATGAGGAAGATGATAGGAGAAAGGGGAAAAGATAATGAAAGAGAGCGGAGCAGGGAGAGAGAACAGGAAAGAGAAGGCAAGGCCCAAGTCTTCATGGACAGGATGTTGAGGGTGTGGAAGCCTGTGAGCTGCCTAGTAGTTCAGCAAAAAGGAGGACAGGACTGAGAAAGCTCACCCTTCCCACTTGCCACCTGCAGATTCATATGTTTTGTCATTACTGCTGGTTTTGCTGAGAATTAGATCTTGAGATGCCCAACATGGAATGAACAATTTCTTCTTTCTCTGAAATAGGATCTGCTAGTCAAAGGCTTGGAGTAGACAGGGGTCCCCAGTGGAGGAGAGGATCACCAACCATATTGGAACTTCTCCCAGTTTGGCATCAGCCCCTTAAACCTGGGAACCATGAATATTCTCCCCAAAGGCAGGTCAAATGCCCCAGTTAGGGTGACCAGGAGTTCGTTTATTTAGTGAATATTTCTTGGGCTCCCTTAGTGTGGTTTGCTGTGCCCAGTACCTAGGATATGGCCAGTATTGAAATTTGGTCTGGTGGAGCTGACAGGTCATAGGCACAGGGGTTGGGAGACAGATGATGAGTAAGCACACAGGAAAACAACAGCCAAGCTAAATGTTAGGAAAAAAGTGAAAGCAGTCCTATGGTAATGTGGCTGGTGGGCAGCCTGTCATGGGAGCAGGGCAGGTGGAGGAGGGGCATATAAGCCCAAAGCTGAACAGGTCCAGGCAGGAAGCTTGCAACTCTGTTTTACCCAGTGTAGTCAGGGCCCACCTGGGATCCTCACCCCCTTGGGTCCTCTGATATTTCAATAGTCACTGCTCAGACTGCATTCCTGGGCCTAGCACTGGGCTCAGCACTAAGAAGACAGACAGAAAGAAGAACCTGAAGGGAAAGCTGGGGTCAGAGAGTGTGATCCTCAGAATCAGCCTAGCTCAGAGAGGTGAACAGATATGGGCACCAAGCAGAAGGTCCTCTTATCTACTCACAGAAGTCCTGGAGGCCTTTCTGACAAAGGGGATGCATGAGCTGGGTATTGAAAAGGAAGAGTCTGCCAATCAGAGAAGCTGGGAAAGGGCATCCTGGGCAGAAGCATGGGATAACTCAAGATGGTTTGAGGAGCATGGAACATAAGCCCCAGAGGGAGGAAGAAACAGAGAGAGACCTGGAGGGCCAGATCACCAAGGGTGGACGTGTTTTTCTCAGAAGAATAGACTTCACCGAAGGGGCAAGGGGGCACCATCAAGGGTTTTAATTAGAATGTGATCTGTGTATGTTTTAGGAAGACCCCTCTTGGCAGTTACCTGGAGAATGAACAATAGTGGGCCAGGGGAAGGAGAGGAATAGAGGGCAAGCTCCTGATGAGATCAAGGAACAGGTGTGAGAAATACCCTGTAAATAAGACTTACAACCCCCTGAATGGGCCACTGGGAGGGAGGAAGGAGTCAAGGAAAATCTTTGTAGGGGGTTCCTATTGTTTTTCCTGCTCAGTGACCAGGATTTCCCTTGGGAAGCACCCCTCCACCCCAAAACTGGTCCATGACAAACCCCTAATCGTAAGGTGGGAATATGACACAAGCCTGGCTAATCAGAGCTGGTTTCTCCTTGGGTGCCACTGACGCAAGAGTGAGCATGTGACCCCAGCCAGACCAATGGACCTCAAGTCTGGGGCTTCTCCAAGGAAAGCTGAGTTAGCCATCTTTGCCAGCACCCACGAAGAGACTGCTGACAGCAGGACAAAGAGATGGGCACAGCCGAAACAATGGGACCCTGGATCCAGCCGTACCTGAGGCCCCTAGCCTTTCATAACATGCACCAGTGGATCCTTTCTCTTAGGCCACTCTGAGCTAAGATTCTGTTACTAATGTCCAAAATAATTCTGACCAAATCAGTAAAGAAAGCAGAGGAGAGCAGGACTCAACCCTGGCCGTCAAGGAAAACCCATAGTATCTATTAGGACCAGAGGCCACAGCCCTGATGACCAAGAACACAGACCATAGGATGCTAGGTCTGTGTCTGAAGGAGGTACAAATAAACAACTACACGGACCTTCAGAGGAGGCAGAGCAAGATGGCTCTAGAGAGGAGGTGATATCCGGCCAGGCCTTAAATCTGATGTTGACAGTTGAAGATGGGCAGGAAAGAAAACAGCAGGACAATAGAAGAAGAGGTTAGAGTCCCAGAGAGATCTAGCTTCCAAGAAGCACAGGGTTGGGGCCAGGTGAGCTGGGAGACTTGGGCCTTTGGAGGGGCCATGCCCGCCTGGGTAAACAGCTACCTGCCCTAGCCTCACCTGCACAGGGAGCAAACGCCCAAACCCTGCAGCTCCATGGAAATAGACACTCCAGGAAGGCAGCTTAGCCACCCAGGGGCTGCCTGGGTGACTTTATGTTTAATCATCACAGGAACTGCCAGACAGCTTCTCAAAACTGCCGAAACATTTTCCATTCCTGTCGGCAGCATATGAGGCTGACTTCTCCACAGCCCGACCAGTGCTTGCCACCCTCTGACTCTCTGAGGCAGACCTTCTCAGTGTTCCTCAGGGGAGGCTTCTCTCTAAGCCTGGCTGACCTTCCATTCCCACAGCCTCGCTCCAGCAGACTCGGCCTCCCCGACCCCTGAAGGCAAATACAGCAAAGTATTAACAACTGATTATTTAGGTGGAAGTCAACAGATATTCCTTACGCTACTATTCCTTCAATGTTTTGATGTTTGACATACAAAAAAAATTTCTAAGTGTCACTTTTGCCTTTGTGTTGCCACTTAAGACCTGAATGTACCTTCTTGCTCTAGTTGAAGGTCTCATGACAGCCCAGTCCTGCAGGCCAGAAACTCTGGGTCTCTGGACCCTGCCCGGACCCTTGCTCCCCATTGCAAATCCACTCAAGCCACGTTGATCTTACTCCAAACAGCATTTAATCCAGCTGCTTCCTGCTGGGCCTGCCCTACGCCTCTCCCCGATACCCAGGGCAATCTCCAACACTTGGCCACCCAGGAGCCTGTGCTCCACAAGGCAACTTGAGGAGTCTTTCCAAGGTGCACCTCTAACAGCCTCCATGGCTCTCAGGATGAAGAGGGAAGGCTTGCTATGGGCTGTGCCCTGAGTCTGTGCCTCCCAGCACCCCTGCCACCTCCCAGTTCCTCAGATGAGCCTCGGTCTAGGCAATCCCAGGGCCTCTTCCAAGCCCTTCGTTCCACTTGAACACCTCCCTTCTCTGTCACTCCTTCTCATCTCTTCCTCCTCAGCTCAAGCCTCTACTCCTCAAGGGGCGCCATTCTTGATCTCCTCCCCACTCCCCCTCCCCAGTCCAGATCAGGTTCCAAAGAATGGGTCCTGCTCTCAGAGCACACCTGTGCACTCGACTGTGTCTTTGCTGGTGACTTTGACGGCTGCCCATGACCTCTTTATGGCTGTGTCCTGATCAGAAGTGAAGTGAACCCTAACCCAGCATTAGGTGGTTGGGGATGGCATAGCTTTGTCCTCATGCTTGCTGAGACATGCATTAATGCATGAAACATGGAATGTTTGCTGTTACCAGTATTTGTGATGAGCTTCTCCGTGTGGTCATTTGATGGGTGTCCCCTGAGCCTCTGGGCTCCACAAGGGCAGGATAGCCAGGGATTCTCTGCTCATCCCAGCCTGAGCACCAGAGAGCACATGGTAATGTTTATAAAGAGCATAAAAGAACCAAATTGGATCAACACAGGGCTGTGTAATACTGACCTGTCTGGATGGAGGAGAAAGGGCATTTGTCTTTGCCCCTATGGTTGGTGGCCTATGAATGGAGCCCCTACCAAGTCTCAGAGCTGTCAGCTCATGGTCTTGGACCTTTGGCTATTCCTGCTTTAAGAAAAGGAAGATGTCACTTTAGCACAACCCCAACCGCTGGTTTACAAATTGGTCGTGGCTGAGTTAGTGGGATGGATTGTGGTGGATGTGGAGATGCACCCCTCAGGGCCCCCTATAAGAGGTGCTAGTTGCTGCTGGGGGTGCAGCCAGCACTCAGCCTCCAGCTACCAGCCTTCCAGGACTGCCTCAGCCTTGCCAGGGCCACATGCTGCCACACAGTGGCTGATGGAGGCAGAGATAGAATGGCCCCGCTACTTGGGCCAAAGCAGGGCAGCCCTGAGGCCACATCCGCTCCAGAGCCTTCTGCCTACTCCTGCTTCTACACTCCCCTGTCCTCAGGTCATGGCTTCTCCGCACTCCCTCCTCATCTCCCACATACTCCACTCTGCTTCTGGGGTCCCCACACTGCCATGTGTGGTTTCCTTCTATTCTAGGAGAAGCCAACGGGCCACTCTGACAACAAAGATGGAAAGCCCTGCCACTCGCTGCAGCCTATGCAGGAATGTGTGTCCTCGCTGGTATAAACAGCACCATCCTTCCTCTACCAGCTGGAATGCAGGACAGTCTTGTGGATGCTGGAAAGGCCCGGTGTTGTGCGCTCTATGGAGAAGATTCCTCCTGAGGAAACCCTTGTCACTGTGTGGTCCTAGGCAGTGATTTCTTCTCCCTACACCTCTACCTGGAAGAAGAATGCCAGTGATGTGTCACTGTTCTTATGACCATGGAGGTGAGGGGACAGGAAAGAAAAACTAGGCCTTCCATAGGGAGTGACACAGATGGGCTCCTCACCTGCAGAGAGCAGGGAAGCTGTGTTTTCACATCTCTGCCCAGCTATGCTGCCCTGGTCCTTGTCAGCCACCATGGACCCAAGTCATGGGTCTGTATTCTCAGCAGGCAACGGGCAGTCCTCCACCACTCTATTTGCAAACACATCTGACCCCTGTGTGCATCTCCATCCCGCCCCAACTTTGGCCAAGCTACCATCTTGCCTGGCTTGGGCAACTGACCTCTAAGACCCCAGGAAATGCCTGCTTCCCCATCCACACTCCCCTCAGCAGCAGAGTGATCCATAAATAAGTAAATCAGAGGAGTCATTCCCCTACTTCAAACCCTTTGAGGTCTGCTAATAGCACCAGAGCAAAACCCGAACTCCCTACAAACTTGTAGGACCCCAAGGCCTCTGTCTCCCAGCTGTCTTGTCCCACTCTCCCTCACTCACTACACTCCAACCTTCTGGCCATCCCACCAAAACACTAATTCATTCCAACCTCAGGGCCTTTGCACATACTGTTCTCTCTGCCTGGGATACTTTCTTCACAGAAATTCTTGCTGGATTTTCCTCAAGCTTCAGAGCTTGGCTCTACTGTCTCCTTCTGACAAAGGCCTTCCTGAAGCCATCTTCTCCTTGTGGTAGGGCTCTGCTTCCCTTCCTATCACATCACCTTATTACTTGTCAGGACTTCTCATAACTGGAGACAATCATCGTGCCTTTCTCGTGCGCTTTACTTACTTATGTCCTGACCCCCTCTCCCACCCTGTGGGCAGACCTCTGCCTGTCTTGGTTCTTCTATCCTGGTGAGGGAACACTTCTTTGCATATGAAAGGAATTCAAAGAGTATTTGATGAATGAATGAATGAGTGAATGAATGGATGGAAGCCGGCAGGCCTTGGCTACGACACACAGACCAAGAGAATCCCATAGCCCTGGCTTGCAGAGGCAGCTCTTCAGACGAAGGCAGAGACGACGCACTTCTGTTGCCTTCCATCCCATGTTTTTGCCATATGGCTTGCTGCACACTGGGCTGAACTACAGACGCTCTAACTTGGAGCTTCCTTGCTTTTGTGTGTTAATAACATAAAGACAGAACATAGCTTACCACACATTTTGTGTTTGCTAACTATCTATATGTATATAAAACAGACTTCGGTGTTACTAGCCAACCCACTTGTGAAGTGGAAGGAAAACAGAGCAATTAGAGAGGGATGGAGGAGGTGGGTGCTGCCTGAGACTGTGGCCAAGTCTCCTGAAATATGTGCGCCTCCCATGGAGGTGGGGTAGGGCTGGGCACAGAGATCTTACGGTCCCACAGCCCCGGGGATAGAGCCCAACCCCTCCTGAGGCATGGCACAGAGGGTGTTTCCCTGCGCTCAGCTGCCCACTCGTCCCTCCCGGCCTCCATTCACCAATCTTTCGCTCAGATGTTTGATACTGAGTGCCTCCCACATGCCTTCACGTAGCTTCCTTCTGAAGGAAGAAGGGCCCCAAACAAGTAAGCAAACATAGAATTACAGAATGTCTCAAGTGAGATGAAGAATAAAAATATGGGGCTTAATTGAAAAGACAGAATTAAGCATTCATGTCACCATAGGAGCTGCATTGCAGGGCAACCAAATAGTCCTAACTGATATGGAAAATTTATCTAGAGAAGACTCCAGGGAGTAGACTCTGAACAGCGGTACATCATGACAGGGGCAAGGCAGAGACATGGGGGCCTAGGGAGGAGCTGTATTCCATCACGGGCATTGTTTGGAATAGCAAGGCTATGGGAATGATACAAGCAGATGACTTTTAGCCCATATCTCTTTTCTTAAGTTCTTTACAGACATTGCATTCCCCTATTGCCTGCACCAGGGTGGAGTGCTCCCACATACCATCCCTCTGGGCATGCATGCCTCTAATTTGGAAGAAATCAAAGAAATAGAAAATCGCCATTTTGCAAACCCTAGTCAAATAACTGGATCAGGAAACAATTATGAATAGATGAAACTATGAGGTGAGGGCTGATGGGGAATGCTACTATGGAAGGAGGGGGCTGTCACAACCTGACCCCATTGATCATCTCAGCCTCACAAGAGTGGATGGCCAGGCACACGGGCCCCTGGAAGGTTGACACATAGAGCTTATAGCATTGCACACAGCATCACCTATGGACATGAACCTGATCAGGTAGGAGAACTGGCTTCTGCATACAGGGTATACAGGGGAGAGAATGAGTCCAACGACTCCATGGAGAAGCAAAAGGGACAAATGCAAAAAGTGAAGTGATCCTGCAGGAGACTGAGCTGCCTTCAGCAGCAAATGGGAACAGATGAGGGTACTGCAGAGTGAAGAGTGAAGGACACAGTAAGCAGATGTGGTGTGTGGAGCATCTATAGATTGTCATTCACATCGATGGTTAAAAGACGCATTTGAGACAAGTGGAAAATGTGATTGTAGACTGAGTATTAAATGCTACCAAGAATTGTTCGTTTTGCTTGCTGTCCTACCAGCGTGGTGGTTATGGAAGAGTACGGCCATAGTTTTAGAGAAGCATACTCAGACATGTAAAAGTGAAATGACAATATTTGGAATCCACCTTAAGATATATTTTTTAAAGATTTTATTTATTTATTTGACAGAGAGAGAGAGATCACAAGTAGGCAGAGAGAGAGGAGGAAACAGGCTCCCTGCCAAGCAGAGAGCCTGATGTAGGCCTCGATCCCAGGACCCTGAGATCATGACCTGAGCTGAAAGCAGAGGCTTTAACCCACTGAGCCACCCAGGTGCCCTCCACCTTAAGATATTTTAGCAAAAGAAAAAAACAAAAGGTCCAAAATCGTGACAAAAATCGTTATTATTACATCTGTAGGAAAAGTATATGAGTTGTGGTATTGTTTCTCTACTGGATGTTTGATGTATTTATAGTTAAAAAAACCAAAAACACATCCGGCTGCTGAGAGAAAGCAGCGAACCCTGAGACAGAGAACCTGATGCAGACAGGTGGCTCACAAGGCCTCCTCCAGGAGGGGCTGCTGAAGCCTGATGGCCCCTGAGAAGGAGGGGGAGCAGGGAGCCGGTGAACAAGGGCAAATACACCCCCAGAAGCCAGGCCCACGGCATGTCAGAGAAAGGCTGGAGCCCCGGGAGAGGAGGGTACATGCCCAGGACCCCAGGACCCAAGGGCTGCAGCAGAAGCCTCTCAAATGGTTTCCAGAAGGGGCAGGTTTGATTGGATTCACACAAGTGAGTTATCTTTTGGGGAAAGAGATGATTCTGGCTATTTGGGGACAAAGGCATTCTTGTAGGGAAGAGACTGCAACAGTGGGAAAGCAGTTCAGGATGGGGCATACCTGTGCAGATGGAAGACCATGGCTCCCTCCAGGATGGGACAGAGAAGGCACAAGAGACAGACTAGAAATATTTTGAGGGCAGAGAGTCTGGGCCTTGCTGATGCACATAATGTGGAGGATGAGGAGAGGGAGAAAGCAACAATGAGTATCAGCTTTGCACCCTGAGCAACTCAGTGAATGGTGGCCCTGGTGGAGAAGCCAGTGCAACTGCGTGGGGAGCCCAGAGTCTACCCTTGGGTGGCTTATGCCAAGAGGCCTGGGAGGCTGGACACGTAGAGATGTCAAGTGGACAGAAAGTAGAAAGAAAAGACCACTCAAAGGAGGAAGAGTGTGGAAAAATCAGTCCCTCACTTAAACAGAGGTGAAGGCAGAAGAGGAGGAACCAGGAGAGTGTAGTGGTGTCCTCAGGAACAGGGTTTGGGCCACTGCACCCAACACTCCCACCAGGGCCAGGGAACCAACCCTGCAGAGTGCCCTTGGGAATTGGTGAGATGAGGGGCCTTGATGTCTTTGGCAAAGGCAGTTTCGGGGACTCTCCACTTCCCGGCCCTCTCCTCTCCCAAGATGGATGAGGACCTCTGCTGCCTTCTTCCTCTTGCATCGCTCTTGCTGTTTGGTGATAAAAAGATGGGCTTCTCTTCTCTTCCACTGGATCTGAGTGTCTTGAGGACAAGATGCTTGCTTCAACCTTCATACTCCTAGAACAGAAGTCATCTCTATAACCATGTAACACTTAATGGCCACCAACTGTATGCACATACCTCTTGGGCCCAGCAGAATCACCAATTCCTCTCATCTGACATCTTGAAGGATGTGAAAACAGGAAACTGAGTCAAATGTTCCACTGGACACCGAGTTCACTGACCCCACCACCACCATTCATCTGAGTCAATCTAGGGGACCCTTTTTTTTTTTAAGATTTTATTTATGTATTCGACAGAGAAAAACACAGCTAGAGAGGGAACACAAGCAGAGGGAGTAGCAGGCCTCCCACTGAGCAGGGAGCCCAATGCGGGGCTCGATCCTGGGTCTCTGGGATCATGACCTGAGCCGAAGGCAGTTGCTTAACCAACTGAGCCACCCAGGTGCCCCAATCTAGGGGACTCTTTATGAGATCCAGGAAACCCTGAAAAGATAGCCGTCCAGGACTGCTGGTCCATGGGCACTGAGCCCACCCAAGTACTCTTCCATGGCCAACCTCAAGTTTAGCCTCACATGCACCCTTTTTATTTATTTATTTATTTATTTATTTATTTATTTATTTATTTATGAGAGAGGTGTGTGTAAGCATGAGCAGGGGGAGAGGGAGAGGGGGAAGCAGATTCTGCACTAGACAGGAACCTGATTCAGACCTTGATTGCAGGACCCTGAGAACACGATCTGAGCCTGAAGCAGATGCTTAACTGACTGAGTCACCCAGGCCCACCACACGCCCACTTTATCTCCCTCTGGGCCAGAAGAAGAAGCTGAGGCATGGGGAGGTGAGATGCCTTCTCCAAGATCACACTGAGATGGAACCTAGCCGGTAAGACCCATGCCTGCCAGCGTGGCAGGGGCACCGGCCGCAACTGCTCCAGGGTCTTCTTCGGCAGGATGTGGGCCACAGACCCTCATGGCAGAGGGGCCATCCCTCCTCCAGCCTGCCCACACCTCTGCCCCTTAGTCGGCCCCTTTCTTATTCTGACCACAGTGGGCCATGTCAGTTTTAAATAATAGCCCACACACATCATACAGTGAGTGAGTGAGTCATTCCCTTTCTCAATTCTCCATCACGTGCTCTACTTCATCAAGGAGAAAGGCTCATTTTGAAGCAGAGGTGGCTGGCACTTGTCTACTGTTTCTTCATCTCCTTTCCTAAAAATTGTGGCAGAATATACCTACCATCTTAACTATTTCTAAGAGTTCAATTCAGTGGCGTTACATACATTCATACTATTATATCCCCTTTACTACTATCCATCTTTGGAACTTTTCCATCTTGCAAAACGGAAACTCTGTACCCATTAAAAACTCCCTGTTCCCCTCTCTCCCACCCTGGCAACCACGCTTCTACTTTCTGTCTCTATGAATCCAGCAGCCCTGCTTCCTCATAGAAGTGGAATTATCCATCATCTCTTATTTGAAATAGAAGGCGATCAGGCCCCGGGGCCGAAGCCTGCCTCCTGTCTCTAGTCACAAACACTCGATTGCCTCCTTTCACTTTGGGGCTGGTGATGTTGGTTTTCCACTTAGGGGAGGGATAGTAGGTTTTTCTTTTCAAACAAACAGATTTAAGGCAATATAATGTGTAGTGAAAGGTTGAAGGTGGAGAGGCTCTCAGAAGAGAAGAGAGACTGGGAGGTGGGGAAGCCCCAGGCTTGAGCCTGGAGGCTGTGTGTGGAGCCCTCTGTGACCTCCATACCAAGCCGCACCTGGGCCTCCGCGCAAGAATGCGCCCTACTCCGTGTCCCTGGCCTCCTCAGCTTCCTGTCACCATCTGGGAAACACTTTCTGTGCCTCTCACCTTTGCCCCCATCCATTCACCCACTTATTTATTCCGCAAAATTTTCTGTCCCGACCCTGGGCTGGCTCTGGGGAATGTTCAGGCCTCTAGGCCTGGGGTTATTTCCAGTCAACCCTCTCCCTAGCACCTTTTTCTTTTCTTCTTGCTTAGGTAATGCTGACCCTCCCTCACCAGAGACCCTCCCTCATCCAAGACCCCACTATTCAACTCTGAATTCCTGGGGAGGAGGGCCCCAAGGTCAGACAACTAATGTGGTCAGGTTGATAAGAAAGGAGTGAAGACACAGGGCGAAGCCATCCTCCTCCCCCTCTGACCTACCCCCCACCCCGAGGTCAGCTGCCTGCTGTTGCCCAGAGCAGTTGTAAGCCCAGTTTGCCAAGCCATCCTACTGCTCAACCAGTCAAGAACCCTCCCACGTACAGGAATTCAATGTCTTGGCATTGGGTCCAGCACAAGACCAGGCTCCTAGGAACTTTCCAGATGTTGGAGCCAACTACTTTCATGTAGTTGCTAATATCCTATGGGCAACCACATCTCTATTCACTCATGTTTGGAGCGAGTCCTGCTCATTTAATGTGCACTTGCCCTCAGAGGCTGTGAGGTATTCTTGGGAGCTCCTGGAGGGAAGGAGTGCACCCCAGGCCCACTAGAGTTTGGTGGAGGGGCAGGCACCAGGGGTTCCCGAGGCTGCCAGGCTGATTAAGAAGTGGGTTCTTACTCACTTGGATTCAAGCAAGTGGTTGAGAGATGTTGCCAGGGAAGTCAGGATTCCTGGGGAACTGAGATAAAGAGCCAGGCCGGGCACCCCCAGAGCCATGAGCCCACCAGCCATGCCAGTATGGATTTACAAAATTACAGAGAGGGCCTGCTGGATCTAGGCCAGCACTGGGAGGCTCTGTGGTAGACATAAATGGATGAAGTGGGATAGCCCAGCACCCTTTCACACACACATGACACCTAAGACTCTCCTGGTTCCCAACGATGGGCGGCCCAATCTCAACAGGCTAAATAAATACATGAAAGTAGTTGGCTCCAACATCTGGAAAGTTCCTAGGAGCCTGGTCTTGTGCTGGACTGGACCCAGGAGCTCAATGAATCAGAAGACTGCCTCCCTTTACCTCTGGCTCTGTTCCCCTCTACTCCTAGGATACCCCTTCTAAGGAAGGTCACCCTCAAGGGCATCAGGGCCTCCTGGTTCCAGATCCACTTGTGGTCAGCTTAGCACCTCCAGGAGATTTTTACTGGTCCAGCTTAGGTCATGTGCCCACCCCTGAACCAATCATATGGTCAGGAATGTGGTTCTGATTAGCCAAGCCTCCTTCCACATCAAAGTGGGGAGCATAGTGCTTGGAGGAAAATATCCCACGGGGGAGATGCCAAGTTGGGGAGGTTTAAGTGAAAGCTAGGAATATGGTGGTCAGACACAAAACAAAGAACACTTGTGTCTTAGCCCATGCTGAAGGAAGGGCATCACTTGTTACTGCATAACTGACTCCACACCCCCAACATGATCAGACGCTGTCAGTCCCTGAAGTGACTTCAAATTAGTGTCTGTCCTTGGGAACCCTGAGCTTAGCACAGAATCCGTAAATGTCAGCTGCCACCACTGCTCTATCATATACTAAGTTGAAAGGTCAATTTCAATTTTCACTGGGATTTTTAAAGTGATCACAGCCTTCTGTCTGGGGAAGTATTACTTTACTTGCCCCCCAGAGTCAGAGAGGGTTATGGGACCACCCATTGCTTTGCCAGTCTCCCTCTTGGGGTCCATAGCAGTGTGAGTTGGGGCTCTGAACTTGGGCTGATCTGGCAAGCCTGTGCAGACAGATTTCCATGCCTGCGATAGGACAGGAGCCAAGCCCCAGGGGCCTTCCCACAATCAGGTTCCCGGGCCCTGGGTCCTGCTCCTCCTGCCTAGCCCCTACCTCACAGCTCATACTGGTGCCGCCTCTTTGACCCCCTTTTTTCTGGGACTCTTGTGTATAGCCTCACGAGATGCCCCTCCCCACCTCCTCCTGCTCAGCTGAGGAGCCACAGGTGCCCAGCTCTGCTGACAGCAAGGCTTGGGCCAGCTCGGCTTCCCGTCATAGCCCACACCCTCCCTGATCAACATGCTCCAGCACTCCTTAACTTTCTATAGGAGCCTTTAAGGAACTGCTAAATGTTCTGTATCAGGGCCCCCAGTGTACACAGTGAGCCAACACTGTCAGGAGACAGTTTCCTGGGCCACTAAAGGCTATCTAGGGGTCCCAGGTTAAGGAATCTTATTTGGGAAGGACTTCCCAGAAGGACTTACTTTTTCTTAATCCTTCCATCCTGGCTGCTATTATCATATATGAAGCTATGCAAATGTCCCCAAATTTCTTTATGAATAATGACTGCTAATACATGCTGAACATTTACTATGTACTGGATACTACTGGAAAAGCATTATGGGTATTAATACATGTACACCTCACAGCAACCCTTGAGGTTAGCATAATTAGAATCATCCCCATTTTAGGGGCACCTGGGTGGCTCAGTTGGTTAAGCAACTGCCTTCGGCTCAGGTCATGATCCCGGAGACCCGGGATCGAGCCCCACATCGGGCTCCCTGCTCGGCGGGAGGCCTGCTTCTCCCTCTCTCACTCCCCCTGCTTGTGTTCCCTCTCTGGCTATGTTTCTCTCTGTCAAATAAATTTTTTAAAAAAATCATCCCCATTTTACAGATGAGGAAATTGAGGTACAAAGAGATTAAGGAACTTTCCCAACATCTCATTGTGGAGAGAAGGTGATACTGTCCCTATCCAGCAGCTGGTTTTCTAGTTCAATCTACAGTCTTCCTCAAGACTGAGGCAATGCTTGGACACTCTGACCCTGATGCAGAGAGGCATATAATGAAATGAAACCAAACAGCCAAAAGTGAGCTACCGCAGACAAGTGGCCATCAGCAACTTCCAGAGACTCCAAGCTTTGCTGCAGGCTGTTTTCACAGATGTATCTTTTCTATCACCTCTGCCAAACTCATTCATCTTTCTGGCCTAGCTGATTCTTCCTCCACACAGCCTTCCTGGCATCCAAGAGTAGGTTGGATGCCCTCTCCTGCCACCACTCCATGTGAAGTTCTAGCCCCCAGAAGATTCCCATCCCACCCCCCACTGTGTGTCACAACTGCCAATCCACACAGCTGTCTCCCTTCCAAACTGGAAGTTTCCAAGTAGGTAGGGATTATTAAAGCCTTACTTCATTTTAAGGGATTTTTTTTTAAACTTTTTTTTTAAAATATACACTCAGTAAAGTGCATAAGTCATAACTGAGAATTTTTATACACACAACTAGATCAAGATATAAAACATAGGTAGTGCCTAGAAGTTCCCTTTGTGCCCTCCCAGTTATTCACCAAACTCCAGAAGTAACTGATCTTCTGACCAGTCACTATAGTTCTGCCTTTTCTGAAACTTCAAATAAATAGAATCACACAGTAATACTTCCCTGTCTGACTTCTTGTGCTCTCCGTTATTTCCCCGTTATTCATTTTGCTGCATGTTTCAGTGGTTTTTCCTTTGCATTGTTGTGCAGTATTCCATTGAATGAATATACCAAATTTCTGTATCCACTGTACTGTTGATGAACATGTCAGCTAGGATACAGAACATTGGAACTCTCATTCTTTGCTGGTCGCAGCAGAAGTTGCTACCAACACTAAAGAAAACTTTATCTTGTTGGGGCGCCTGGGTGGCTCAGTTGGTTAAGCAACTGCCTTCGGCTCAGGTCATGATCCCGGAGATCCGGGATCGAGCCCCACATCAGGCTCCCTGCTCGGTGGGAAGCCTGCTTCTCCCTCTCTCACTCCCCCTGCTTGTGTTCCCTCTCTCGCTGTGTTTCTCTCTGTCAAATAAATAAATAAAATCTTAAAAAAAAAAAAGAAAACTTTATCTTGTCTATCATCAATCACATTGATATATATTGATATCTATATATTGACAAATGTACTATCATTGTCATATATAACTCATTAATTGAGCTTTTAGTATGTGCCAAGCACTGTACTAAATCTGCATTACCTCACTTAATCCTCACAATCACCCTAAAAAGTAGATAGTTGCCATCTTTGAAATAGGCCCATCATAGTATCAAGATGATAGGATTATCATGAAGTTGAACTAACACTTTGAAGGACTTAGCCCAAAGCTGCCATTTTGGAAACACTGTTTATGGTACCTCTTATTGTTATTACCAAAAGACAGAGGGCGTGGGGGGGGGGGTGTTTCAGGAGGGTGGCTTCCATGCCTCTCTGACAATTTGAGTGAGTCATCTCAGCAGCCTTGACCTCAGAGCCCCTCGAAGGTCACCTCTGCTAGCAAGGACCTCTAGGGAGGACACAAGGCATACTGGTCAATAAGACCCAAGCTCTCACTTCAAAAAGACTGTTATGCTGATGGGCGGGGAACAAGACTGAGACTGTGCATCAAGAAGCATCTTGGGAGTGTTTGGGAGCCCTCTATTATATACTTCTTCTGTAAGTTTAGCAGAGAAGGCACTTTCAAGTGACAATTGCTCCATAGCTGTCTCATTAGCCTGTAAGGTCCAAGGGCTTGGTTGGTGTATGTTTTTCAAGAACTCACTCACAAATACCAGTAAGTGTCTCCCTTCCCCAGGCACTATGCCAAGAGCTGGGGGATACAGCAGTGAAGGAGACAGACAAGACAGAGAAGGGACACTGAAAAAGGAAATGAAGAGCAAGAGTCTTCTGGTGGCAAGTTCTGTGGAGGAAACACAGCAGGGCAATGAGGTGGAGAGAAAGTCCTGGGGAGTGAGGTGCTCCAGATTAAGTGGTCACTGAAGACCCTGAAGTTCTAGGGAAGGAAGAGTAGCCTGATGGGGGTCCTCCCAGGGCACAGGCTCCAAGGCCCTGAGATGAGAAACAACAGATGGTGGTGAGAAGCTGATTAGTGAAAGCGGTGGAAGGTAGGTCTGAGAGGATGTGAAGGCCGGTTCCAGTGGAGCCTCTTAGCCAGGACAGGGCGTGTGAATTTGACCCTGAGTCCCATATGAGTCACTCTGAAGGTTTCCAGCTAGAGGGGGCTGCCTGGATCTCAACGTCCAAATCAGCTTCTTCTAACACTCCCGAAGAGTTTGTAGAGGAGGGGCAGAGAGACAGAAGGGGTGGGCTGTTCCTTAAATGAATGAATGCACCCTTGGAAGGATGGCGGACGCAAGTCCAGGAACAACCACCATCCCACGGGAGCCCCAAACAATCTGAGGTTGCCAGTGACACTGCTTGTAGGCCAGAGACCAGGTGCTGTGACCTTGGGCACATCCCCGCCCCAACTCACCGCCCGGAACCCTGCGTCTCAGGGGCGGGGAGGACGTGCAAAGACGGACAGGGCGCGCTCGCGCGCGACGGACCGACAGACGACGGGTCCTCCCTCCCGCTCCTCTGCGACCCTTGCCAGACCCCAGCCCAGGTCCGAACCCTCCCCGCCAGCCGTGTTTACATTCCATCGGCGCGAGCCACGCGGCCTTCTGCTGCTCCAGCGCCGCTCGACTCCGCCCACAGAGCCCTCAGCCCGCCTCTCCGCGGCGCTCGCGCCAGACCTCCCCCGCGTCCTGCCCGCCCGGCGCGGCCCCGCCCTCCACCGCGCGCGCCAGCCGCCCTCCCGCGTCCCGCTCCGCGCGGCGCCGCAGCTCGCGCCGCGCAGGCCCCGCCCCGGCCCCGGCCCCGCCCCTCCAGCGCGCAGGCCCTGTCACTTAGCTCCGCCCCTCACAGGCCCCGCCCCGTACAGACCCCGCCCCCCGGCGATCCAGAGCGCCTCCGCTGGCCTGCGCGGCGGCGGGGCGGTCCTGAACGCTGTAGCTGGGCGGACCCGGGCCCAAGGACGGCAGCTGAGGGGCTCGGAGCCGGTCGGGGCGGAGCGGAGGGTGGCGGGAGGGTGCGAGGGCGGGCCGGGGGCCGGTTCCGCGCGCAGGGATTTTTAAATGTCCCGCTCTTAGCCGGGCGCAGGAGCAGCCGGCTCGGCCGCCAGCGCGGTGTAGGGGGCAGGCGCGGATCCCGCCACCGCCGCGCGCTCTGCCCGCCGCTGCCTCCCGCCTCTCGGCTTCCCGCTCGCCTCGGCCTCCTGCCTCCTGCCTCGGCTCGTGCCGCCTGCCTGCCGCGGAGACGGCTTCGGGTAAGGGCCCTGTCGGGAGCTGCGGGACGGCGCGGCAGCGAGGACTCCCACAGCGCCCGGGTCGCGCTGGGCCGGGCCGGGGTGGGGGTGGGGCGAGGCTGGGTCCACGGGTCCCTGAGGCGTCAGCTTTGGGTGTCCCGGTAGGGTGACTCAGAGACGGACCGGGGGAAGGTGTTGAGGGGGAGACTGAGGCAGCCCGGGCCGCCAGGGAGGCGGTGGCCCGGCGGGGATTTCGGGGGCCATCCGGGCCCCCCATCCCCGAGTTCGGACCCGGCATCGCAGACTGTTGGCGGCGCCGCGGGTGACAGGCCACCCGGGCCCATCGGCCATTTTCCTGACCGGCCCGGGAGGCTCCCGCCGCCGCCGCTGCCGCCCGCGCGGGAGGGGGAGGGGTGTCCGGGGTGGGCTGGCGGGCCCTGGCCCCCCCGCCGCCGGTCGTATTTACCCCATTGCCCGGTTTGTGCCCTCAAGGCCTGAGACCTGATCCCACGCCCCAAGTCATGCCGAGGGAAAGGAGGGAGAGGTGAGTGGCCCTGTCGCTGTGGGGACGGGAAGGGTGTTCAGTGATGGGGGAGGGGTGGACTCATATTTGGGGAGAACTCACCCTGACCTCTGTGTCATCCTGGCTTTGCAGGGATGCAAAGGAACGGGACACCATGAAGGAGGAAAGTGGCACTGATGTCTCTGCTCGCTCGAGGAAGAGGAAGGCAAATGTGGCTGTTGTGAGTACAAAGGAGACAGGTGGGGGAGGAGACCCCCACAAATCTTACCTGGGAACCACACTGGGCTCTGCCACATGTTTATTGATAGGGGGTTAATGGGAGTGCATTTGGTAGAAGTGGTGACCACAGCCTAACCAACTTTTTCTTTCTTCTCTCTCTCTCTCTCTCTCTCTTTTTTTTTTTTTTTTTTGTCTTTGGACTGTTTGGTGTGTTTCCTTGGGTGGTGGGGGTTGCTTTCTGTTAGTTTTTGCAGGATCCAGATGAAGAAATTGCAAAAATTGACAGGACGGTGAGAAGCCAGTATGGCAATAAGGTAGGTACAAGTGCTGATGGGGCCTAGGTGAAGGTCCTCCTGCTCTTTATGGGTTACATTGAATCTTAATCCCCCTTGCCTGTTGCTGAAGGCTTTTTCTGTACCTCTGACCACAGTACATATGGCTGAGCTCTGTCCATCAGTGGCAATGTCCTCTGCCAGCCTTGGGATTCCAGAAAGGTCTTCGGTTCCTCAGTGGCACTTTTGAGATTACAAATATGTGTTCATGTCTGGAAGAACCAGGTGGACATCGAATAACTCAGTCTTCTCCTCTTGCCCTTGAGGAAACCCAGATTCAGAGGAAGAAAGTACCCCAGAGTCCTGTGCAAGCCAAGGGTGGAGTCCATCCTAGAGCCCTGTCTTTAGGCTGGTGAACTGGGAGGAGGGCCCCTGACACAGAGATCTCTGGGTAGTTGTGATGGTAGGGATTTGTGTGTGTTCATAGTCCACCATGAATACTCCCCATCAACACTTCTATTTTCCAACATGTCATGGTGCTTAAGGCCCCCCCTTTAGGTCACGTTTCTAACTTATCCTATTCTGGGGGTTCTCAGCCCATCTAGCAGTTACCTCCGGTGACTACTGCTGTCTGGGGCTTGACCTGGCCTCAGCCAGAGTATTAGTGGAATATTCTGTATGATGATACATGTGTCTCAACCCCGTTTTTTAATTGACTAGTCCATTTCTCTTGTCTCTCTGGAATGGAGTTACTGCCAAATTTCCTGCATGCTCATGATATCATTACAATATCAGAAGTTTTAGCAGAAAAAGCTTCTGTTATCTCTCTACCTCCAGAAATGGCTGGAGACTGTAGTTATGGCTCCAGTAGGGGAAGCAGCCTATCTTCAGACTAGTGGGTCAGGCCTTCTGACCCTATCATAGAGAAAAGCTAAGCAGGAATAGTATTTGAGCTGAGGGTAATGGTCCCAACTGATGGTCTTAACTAATGGTCCCAAAGTACATCTCTTTTGGGCAGTGAGCAACAGCCATAGCAGTTGGTTCTGGAAGAGTGAAGGCTTTAAAGTGATGGATTTGTAGTAACAGTTGCCACTGCACATAGACCCCAGTAAGTAGCACTTTTGGGGCTGTCCACTGAATATTGAACAAGGGGTTGATGATTTCCTTCTTGTTAGATAAAGATGTACTTCACTTTAGGGAAGGATATAAAACACTTCTTTCCTTTTCCTCTTCTTCAAAAAATAAAAAACATTTTAAGCAGGGTGATTTTTGTGGGACATGATAAAATGGATCTCTGCTTTGTGAAACTCAAGATTGTTTATTTTGCCAACTGTTTTTGAATTGAGATTTCCAAATGAAAATGAAACAAAGGCATCCATATTGACTTCTTAGAGTTTCAGAGTCGTTTCTGTTCTCCAGGAGGATCAGAGCAGTGCTTGGGTGCCTAAAATAGGGCTGTGGTCCTATCCCTAAATTTACGGAGTATTATCCCCAAATAATCGCTCTGGTATAGGAATAGCCATATCATTTCCCAGTAATTAGAAGGGATTTTCATGGTTGTTCAGAGATTAACAACAGGTTTCTGCACGTTTTGTAGAGCAGATAACTTGAAATTTGTCCCATCTACTTATGGAGCAGTTGTTGTCTTATTTCTCTGTGTAGACTCATAAAGCTAGAATTTTGGGGTAACACAACCTTTTTACTTATCAATTACACAGAATTTTTCTCAGAAGTTATAGTTCAGCCCAGTATAACAGCCTTGAGCTATTTGTGGGCATTATCCTAACTCCTTATATCTGTCTCATCAGGACCATAGAGAACCTTTGATTCTTACCTTAGGCCTTTCTTAACAAGACTACCCTTTTATCTAAAATCCATTCAATGTAATTTGTTTTGTCATTTAACTTTTTGCACAACACTCACTTTTTTCATTGAAGTGAATCCCAGGCTTTCTATTAGTTACTTCTCAGGACCTGATTTTGCATAGGTCATCCTATTGTTAATTAAGAGATGCATAAGGAGTTGGGGTGGTTAGAAATAGTCAAAATTGGTCTCTTGCTCTTATCCCTTTCCTTCCTAAAGTCAGATGGATCTGGGCTTCTTTAAGGCCCAGTATCTGCTCAAGAGAAAGGACATAGACTTCATATTGTGCTTCATCCACTGGGTCCTGAAACTTTCTGAACCACATGTCTGCTTGTGGGTTATCCAGTTTGTCTCTGAATTGCCGGTTGGAAGCTGCTGCCATTTTCTGCCCAAAGCTGCTCTTGGTTCTTTCAGCCATCTGGCTATGGAGGGTGGCACCCAGCTACTGCCTTCACAGCTAGAATTCATTCTTGAATGAAGAACAACTTGAAGCAGTTATGTGACCCTTTTTGTGTCAAGGAAATGCTACCAGCACATGATACTAGAGCTGGAAGAGGAGGTTGCCCTTCTGCAACAGCTGTTGGCACGAGTTGTCATGGTTAATTTGCATGCCCAATTCTTCGCACCCTGGGTGGAGAAGAGCTTTATCCTGCTTTGCTCTTCTCAGCATACTGAAAGTGCTCTGGCTGCCTCTGAAAGTGGCCAGTGTGTCATGAGAGCCCCACTCTACCCTATTCTCCAGGCAGCACCTGGAGCCCATGTCCCCACACTCATTTCTAGTTGTTCCATTGACCCTTTTCTTCTTGACAACTTTAATGAGCTGTCTGCTTAACAAAAAAAAATGACAAGAGTCTCAGACTTTCACAGGGCTTCCATGCTGGCAGGATTGTTACTTGCCACACTATCACCAGACTCAATCTTGTAATTCAATAAAATCCATCATAGGCTTCTCTTCAGAGTGGGATGATAAACAGAGTAGGCTTGAAAAATGAAATTTTTCTAAATGGCAAAGTGACCTTAGTATTTTCCAAATATTGAAAATTGAGTAAAACTAAGTATCTGGAATCTTTAAAAGAAAAGCATATTATTTGGGGTTTTCATGATGGTTTATTCACTTATCAGTTATTTGAGTCATTCTGTGCAAGACTTTGGGGGCAGGATTCAAAGGTCTTCAGGGGTATCTGACTTCTATCTCCACAGACTTCTTGGTATATCCTGTGACCATTCCTGGATTTGGTTTTAACTAGGCAGATACTCTTTTTGTTTTGTTATGAGTTAAGGAAAACAAAAGGTCTCAATTATGTAATATATCAGGTTAGTCTTGGAACCAAAAGATTCACATTTGGTTGGTTTTTGTTGTAAGACGGGGAGACTTTAAATATAGGTGGTAATCAATTTACATTTTGGTCTTTTATACCTGTGAATGTGGAGTGCTCATGTAAATACTTTTATTTGAAATCCTTTCACTTGTAAGAAATTTAGTAGATTAATTGTACTTGTTAAAAAAACAAATCTTGGGGCACCTGAGTGGCTCAGTGGGTTAAGCCTCTGCCTTCGGCTCAGGTCATGATCTCAGGGTCCTGGGATGGAGCCCTGTATCAGGCTCTCTGCTCAGCAGGGAGCGTGCTTCCTCCTCTCTTTGTCTGCCTATCCACCTGCTTGTGATCTCTCTCCCTCTCTGTCAGATAAATTTTAAAACAAACAAACAAACAAAAAAACAAATCTTGAGGCGACTGAGTGGCTCAATCATTAAGCATCTGCCTTCAGCTCAGGTCATGATCCTGGAGTTCCAGGATCAAGCCCTGCGTCAGGCTCCCTGCTCTGCTCGGTGAGAAGCCTGCTTCTCCCTCTCTTACTCCCCCTGCTTGTGTTCCCTCTCTCGCTGTGCTTGTGTCTTGTCAAATAAATAAAATCTTTAAACACAACAAAACAAAAAACAAATCTTTCAGTTGTGACCAAGTAATCCCCCAGTGTACCTTAGAAGTTATGCCCAGTATCTTACTGAGCTGCAGATGGATTTGTATCATTGGTGTTGTTGTCACTTTTGTGATATAAGAGCTGTTTGCATTTTGTCTTAGCCCCTCCTGGGTCCATCTCACTATTCAGGTACATGTTTGAGAGCGACAATGTGGAAGACAAAATATTACTGACTTTGTAGTTTTCTTAGATGTTTACCACATAGACTCCTAAGCCAATGACAAGTGAAATGAAAGTTTGGAGTCATTACCGTAGCTTTTACTTACATGTTCTACCTTCATCTGAATTTAGTCCAGAATATGTATTTAGGCCTGGAGATTGCTCTCTAGTGTGAAGACATTTTCTGTTTCACTGGTTGTTCTACAAATCAATGATTGTAAAAATAGCTGGTTCATATCAAACATTTAAAAATGTCTTTCTTCTTTTACAGCCTTGGGACAGTAATGCTGTGTGTGAAAACCCCTGCTCCTTGATTCCCACACCTGACAAAGAAGTTGATGAGCCAGCATCCCCAAGTTCTGTGTGTGGACCACAGAGCTTCATGCCCTCGAGGGCCTCACCACTGCCTATACTGAAGTAAGTTGCCTACCATGTGCCTTCTAGATCTTTTACTCCTTGTGCACAATCCCACCACCTTAGTCTGGACGCATACTGACACCTACCTTTTGTCTTTCACTTGGTTTTGTTTTTTGGTAGCTGGGCAAATAGAGATGAGGTCTGGAAAATTATGCTAAACAAGGAGAAGACGTACTTAAGGGATAAGCACTTTATGCAGCGGCACCCTCTCCTGCAGCCTAAGATGCGAGCAATTCTTCTGGATTGGTTAATGGAGGTGAGCTTGAGTCTTCCTGCTGACTGGAAGTATTGACCTCTTATAGAATCTTCTGTGCTGTTATGACCTCTTCCTGCATTTGATCCCATTGACACATTCTGTGTCTCTGAAGCTGTGGTATATATACTACCCTTTTGCTTGCATTCTTCCTTAGAAGAATTTCTGAAGTCTCTTTACCTCGTAGATATTGTTAAGTTGGCCTCTAGTTTTTTTTTCTCCAAAGTTCAAATAATTACAAAAGTTCTATTTTCCACTTAACTGTAAATATTGATATTTGGTCTTTGTTAATTAAATTGCTTTTAAATCTATCCAGTGGAATGCAGATAACAGCTATTTGATAGCCACTATCATAAGTTTTAAAAATATATGAACAGGCTTATCTTTAATGGTCAGAAAGCTTACATTGTTCCTTTTTAACTCCTTGGAATCCATTTCTTCTGCACAGAATATCATCCTAACAAAATGTATTGTTCAAATCTTTTATTGGTCACATTTTCTAAGACTTCTCTGCAACAGTCGATCAAAAGAACAAGCATTACAAATTGTGATGGGTAATTGTTAAACATAAAAAGCAATATTATATGGGCAGTGCACCTCCTGAGAGGCGGTGTGGGTGAGTCAGTGGTGGCTCGATGAAGGGGCGCTTTGTGGACACCTGGAAGGCTTGGGTGATGAGAAGTGGGCTTTGTTTGTGATGTTTAAGGAATCTCAGGTAGATGCATTTTATGAAAAAGGACGCAGAGAAGCTAAGTGTCTAAGTATTCCCTAAAAACAAACTGCTGTGTACTCTTTGGAAAGCCTGTATTTGAGGGGTATGCGGCCCTCTGTTAGGCTCATCCTGGAATCAGATCCCTTGCTGACACCTCACCATGGCTGCGTCTTCATCAGGCGAGTCATTGAACTTAGAATCTTGGTTTTCTCCTCTGTCATATTTTCTAGCAGTATTTTCCTTGCAGAGTTTGTATGGATTAGAAATTGTAGGCAAGGGGCGCCTGGGTGGCTCAGTTGGTTGAGCAACTGCCTTCGGCTCAGGTCATGATCCCGGACCCTGGATCAAGTCCCGCATCGGGCTCCCTGCTCGGCAGGAAGCCTGCTTCTCCCTCTCTCACTCCCCCTGCTTGTGTTCCCTCTCTGGCTGTATTTCTCTCTGTTAAATAATAAAATCTTAAAAAAAAAAAAAAAAAAGAAATTGTAGGCAAGAAGAGATAGCTGTTTTCACCATTCTTGATTTGCTTTTCCTTACTGGCCTCTGAAAACATTAACATCTTCCATGCTGAGTTCTCGGCCTTGCAGTTGCTAACTGCAGGCACTGTGGCACATAGCCCTACTGGGCCCTTGGAAACATTCTAGAATGCCTCGAGACATTAGATATAGTGTACTTTACTCTCCCAGGCTTCCCCTCATAAGATGTTGTGACAGAGAAGTCCTATTTTGTATAATGCACGTGATGCTTATATACTTTAAGGAAGGTTTCTCTCTGAAAGTAAATCAAAAAAAGTCATGTGATACCATCGAAAGGATAGAAAAGAGTGGTTACCTTTTTATCTTCAGTGGACCGAAACTGCAGACTTGTCTGCAGCAATGCTGTTTCTCAGCCCCGAGCCCAGCCAGGAAGTCTGCGTGCCTGTGGAAGAGGCAGGGCTCAGGTTGTGAGCCAGGTCACATAGGTCTGAGAGTTTGTTCCTGAGAGGACAGAAGCTCTAGTTTCACTTCTGATCAGATCATAATTGTATTACTTTATAAAAACTGACTTCAAATATACGTCAGCCCAGACTTTAGAAATACTTTCCTCAGTGATTGATGGAATTTTCTCTCAATGTTCTGTTTATTGTTTGTCCAGTGCCTTTTCTACTTTTTAACCCCATGAATTGCACTCACGCATGAGAAGGCCTGTGTAGAATGGCAGTTTTATATGCATAATCAAATATTAGACGGTGGTGATGAGTTGAGATCTACTATTTCCTTGGTCCTCTTCAGCTCCCCCATGCACACCATTTTACCCAGTCTCTCATCAATCCTGTGAGGTGAGCAGGGCAGCCATGGTCCTTATTCTATAGTTTGAGGTATCCGTTCACGGTTTTCCATGAAAATGCTGCTTTACCAGCCTATGCACATTTGCTTTTACTTATTATATAGATCACAGAACACTTAAGTCCTTCTGAGTTCCAGCTTTGCACTCTGCTTATACTTAGGGACGAGCCAGGTAACAGTCCTTTCAGAAAAGCAAAGTTCTCTCTCTTGACTTGGTTATATTGTTCTTCACTAAAACTCATGACAAGTTGTTTTTTGTCTTTTTTTTCCCTCAAGTAACCGTTCTAAAACTTAATAAGTATTTTTTTTCAGGTTTGCGAAGTCTATAAACTTCACAGAGAGACGTTTTACTTGGCCCAGGATTTCTTTGATCGGTATATGGCCACACAGCAAAATATTGTAAAAACACTTTTACAGCTTATTGGGATTTCATCTTTATTTATTGCTGCCAAACTTGAGGTAAATTATTTTCAAATATTTGTTATGCAGCACATGCTGTTTCCCGAGATCCCCTGAGGTTACTGGAAGAAGCCAGCTGTCTATATTTTCCTAATTGGAGGTCATCTAAAGTAAGGATACATGCAGAAAGGGCTAGAAATTAACTAGGAAGTAAGAGAAGTAGTGAGTATATAAAATGCTTAGGCTAATGTAGTTACTTGAAGCCAAAAAATGACCTTTGACACAAGAGGATTCGAATTTTGATGTGATGAGAAGGATGGATAGGCCCAACTTTAAAACATGCTTCTAAAGGTATTAAAAAGGTGAAAATTTCAAAATATCCCCCCTGAGTAAAAGCTATATTTATGTCTTTCTTTATTGGTAACGATGGGCGTTTGGTTTCTTTGACAATGAATGCACTGGGCACAGTGGAGTAGCTGCTGTATTTAGTCCATGATGCTCCTTGCCTCTTTCCATGCTAGCATACTGAAACAGTAAATGTGGATGTACACTGTAGGCAATGACAGAGATTTGCTAGTCATTTCTCCCTTTTATTTCCTTTTAGGAAATCTATCCTCCAAAACTGCACCAGTTTGCCTATGTTACAGATGGGGCTTGCTCAGGAGAGGAAATTCTTAGCATGGAATTAATCATTATGAAGGTAGGTTACAAGTTAATTTTTTAGTCCTTTTCTTTAAATGCATACATAATATCTTTTCTACATTCAGTGTGAGTGAATCTGACTAGGTGTTCTCCAGCTGGACACATTGTGGCATGGAACGTGGCTGCATTTTGAACTTCTTTAGAGGCCCAAAGGGAGCAGAAATGTCTTTTTTTTTTTTCCTCAACCATTGGTCTGACGTTTCTCTCTGTTTTCCCCTAGGCCCTTAAGTGGCACTTAAGTCCCCTGACCATTGTGTCCTGGCTGAATGTATATATGCAGGTTGCATATCTAAACGACTTATATGAAGTGCTCCTGCCACAGTATCCCCAGCAGATCTTCATACAGATCGCAGAGGTAAGTGGCGCTGTTACCTCTGGGGGCTGCCTGTCACACTGGGAGACTGGGGAACTCTAGAAGGGATGGATGCTGGCCGCCTGCTTCAGTGTTCTTTTCTCCTCCACAGCTTTTAGATCTTTGTGTCCTGGATGTTGGCTGCTTAGAATTTCCCTACGGTGTCCTTGCTGCTTCTGCCTTATATCATTTCTCTTCATCTGAGTTGATGCAAAAGGTTTCAGGTACGTTGGCTTTCCAGTCCCTTCACAAAATGTATTAGACTTACAAACCGATGGAGCCTAAAATTTACCTTCATTGCAGGGTATCAGTGGTGTGATATAGAGAAGTGTGTCAAGTGGATGGTTCCATTTGCCATGGTTATAAGGGAGACAGGAAGTTCAAAACTTAAGCACTTCAGGGGAGTTCCCACTGAAGACGCACACAACATCCAGACCCATATAAACAGCTTGGATTTGCTGGTGAGTCGTGTTCCTTGTTTCCCAGATAAATTCCTAAAACCGCCTGAGTAGCCTCTTTAGTCCTCTTCAGGCAGGCTCCAGCTATCCTAGAAAGACTCCAATGCAGGGCGCCTGAGTGGCTCAGTCGTTAAGCGGCTGCCTTCAGCTCAGGTCATGATCCCGAAGTCCTGGGTTCAAGCCCCACATTGGGCTCCCTGCTTGGCGGGAATCCTGCTTCTCCCTCTCTCGCTCCCCCTGCTTGTGTTCCCTCTCGCTGTGTTTCTGTCAAATAAATGCATAAGGTCTTTTAAAAAAAAAAAGAAAGAACGAAAGACTCCCGATTCCTTTAATCCCTTTGAAAAAGAAGAAAAGTTTTGCTTAATAAATGCAATGTCTAAATAGAACCATAGACCAGCAACTTCAGTGGTTCTTTGCTGTTCTGTTGCCCTCACCTCCACAGAAAGGAGCACACAGTCCAGAAGCCCAAAGGATGCATTCTTCCATTTTTAACATTTCTTGCTTTTATTCTCACCAGGACCAAGCCCAAGCAAAGAAAGCCATATTGTCCGAACAAAACAGGATTTCTCCTCTCCCCACCGGGGTCCTCACTCCCCCACAGAGCAGTAAGAAGCAGAGCAGTGAGCAGGGGACCGCGTGAGCACACTAGCCTCCTCCACCAAAGACAGTTGTGCGGAAGTGCTCGCCCCAGGTTCTCTGCCGCGTATTGGGGCAGAGGCACGCATTAGCTTTTACACGTATTTAAATGGAGGAGCATGTCTCTTCTGCAACCGAAGTGTTTCTGTGGATGGCATTGGACAGGGACAAGTGTTTTTTATTGAATGCTTAGATATTTTGAAATAAGTGGGTCAAGTACACCGGCCACCTCCAGAACACCAGTGAGTGCTCCGGATGCTGCTAAGGAGGGTGATACTTGACTCGATTGACTGCTCGTGCACGGAACAAAGGCTTGACGTGCCGGAGTGCCACGGTGCCATGGGCTCCCTTCACGCGTGCTGGCTTGTGTCGTATTGAGGGGAACAGGTGGTTGTGAGCGTTGTCATGTGGAGCCCACAACCAGCTGTGCTGGGGGCCTGCCCTTTTCACACTATCAGTTGACAATGTACAATGCCTTTTATGAACTGTTAATTTTGTAAGTGCTGCTACGTCTATCCATTTTTTTAATAAAGATAACACTGTCTTTGAGACAGCTGGTTTTATGAGCTCTGTGTGATCATTTAAGTTAGAAGTCATCTTTGAGAGCGGCTGTATCAAGTTCTCCTTTTTAACTTCAGACTTATTAAAGCTCACACATTTTTTTTTTAAAAGGGATTTTTTTTTTTTTTTAATTTACTTGACAGAGAGAAACACAGGGAGAGAGAGAACACAAGCAGAGGGAGTGAGAGAGGGAGAAGAAGGCTTCCCACTCAGCAGGGAGCCCAATGGGGGGCTCCATCCCGGGACTCCAGGATCATGACCTGAGCCGAAGGCAGACGCTTAACGACTGAGCCACCCAGGCGCCCCAAAGCTCACACCTTTCAAGCAAATATATTTAAAAGACTTCTGAAATGAGCTTTAGGTACAGCCACAAATGACTCCCGAGGGCTGCCTGAGGTGGGAATGAGGCCTCCATCTGGCCTTTCTCCCTCATTGCTCCAGCCCTGCACTGTAGCTGCTCAGGTGAGACTCACAGGCTGGCTGTGGCAGGACCGGGGAACTCGTGTCTGCAAGGGGATTCTTAGGTCCGGTGTCTGCCCTAAGACAGGCCAGAGGTCTGGCATCTCTAGTAAGTGTTACTCCACACCCTTTTCGTCCTTCTCTAGAACCTTTGTTGGGAGAACTTGTTAATATGTCATAGCCTAAAACTATACTTTGAAGAAGAAAATGTAAAATAAAATGATGTACAGCTGAAGGCCAGACATCCGTGCACGATCTGTTCTTGACCATTGATGGAGTCACCAAGGGCCTTGCCGATTGATGGAGGACGTCCCTGTGCACCTCAAGGTCTAATGTGTAGAGGTCACACCACATTTGTGGACCATTCTCATCATGGTGTTCTTGTGTGTCTCACTTCCTTACAGAGCTTTGGTGTATGTATGGGTTCAGAAAAAGGGAAGGTGAATGAGCAAACAAATCGGCTTATTTTCAAGTTGGTATCATCTCATTTTGCAAAAACCCTGTCTGAAGAAGAAAAACAGCCATTTAAAAATCTGTATCATATTTATATGAAGTTGGAGAGAGACCCGACTCCTTCACGTTGTGATGCTATAGTTTTGCAAGTTTTTGTACAGTGTTCTGAATAGATGCATTATAAACCTGCATGTGCTGATATTAGGCAGATGGTACTCCGAGCTAAGTATTTCTTCGTCTCAGGCAGCGATGCTCTCACCTTAAAAAGCAGTGGATTTTTAATGGCGATCATTCATAAGTGACTTGTTGGAAAAATCCTAAAAGTGGTTAACTTACATTTGGCATTTTCTATGCAAAAATTCGGCAGTGAAAACATTTCAATTTTCGGAGCTGTGAATAAGTTTTAGGGCTTGACAGGTGAGGTAACACTGGTCTGAACACATCTGAGGCAAAAACGACTTCATAGACCAGCCCACACGATGTAACAGCGCATTACTGGCGCTGCTGAAATGGGAATGCCTTATATGCAAATACAAGAGTGCTGCATCGCTGGACATTAGTGCCTTTTGTTTTTATTAAATGGCAGTGTTAACCACGGGCAGCTCTGATAAAGGATACATCCTAGGTGGATAAGTGAAATTCATAGGAATCTATTTTCTGTGGCTTTGCCAGAAACCCTAAGAGCCACTAGTAAGTAACATCAAGTTTCCCTACTTTAAGGAGCTCCTCCTTTTGCTAGTAGCACAAACTTTGGTCCCTTGCTGGTTGGCTCTGCACACCCATTTGCCAAGTCATTTTTGTTCTGCCATTTAGCTAGACCCAGTAGAGGCCGGGGGATGTCAGACAAGACATTAGGGGGAAATGGCAGCTCTGGTCAACCTGGATGAGCAAAGGCTCAGAGGCAGAGGGGGTGAGCAGGAGGACCCAGAGAAGGAGGTGACATGGCCCCTTAGTCTGACTGCCTTGTGTTAGAGGAGAAACAGTGTAACTTATTGACCAACCAGGAGGGCTGATCAGATTGTGGTAGAGCAAACCACATCCTCATGTCACGCCCCAGCTCACAGTTCACTCGCTAGACCTCCCCAGAGTTGCTCTGGTATCTCTGTCCTCTGTGCCAAAAAAAGAAAGCCCTGGTCTTCAGGTAGTGGGTATGGAAGGCCTTCCAATGCCATCTTTCCTGTGTGGAACTCAGCTCATTGCTGCATGGATTTCACACCAAGTAGATAAATGATACTAAGGTTCACGTGGACTTTAAGTTCCTAAAGGCAGGTAAGTAAAGCTGTTGAGCCCTTTAAGGTTTGGAACACAGGGCAAGATAGACTTCTAGACTCTAACTCAGACACAAATGAGACTGGAGTTTATTCAGGCGAAATTAGGCTCTAGCTCAGAGCAGGGTTGGAAAGAGAAATCAAATCTGATAATGTCTAGTCATATTTACCCAACCGTGCGTTTTCCTACCACATGTTCAACATTTTGAAATTCAAATCACATTTATACCTTGGACATTGTTAGAAGACTATTTTTATCCCTGCTGTAATCATCTAATTTGCTGATTACAGGTCTCAAATTGCCACAGAGAACTCAATTTTTGAAAGAATTGTCCTGTTTGATCAAATATGTTATTCAAGCAATGCAGTCATTTGTTCCACAAGGTTACCTGCCAGGCAGAGCTAACCAGGAGTAATAGCATTAGAAGCCTATACTTAAAATCAAGCATTAGCTAATCTGCCTGTGACAATAGAGTCTTAAATATAATTTGTTGCAGATACTTCAGTTCCCGCACTGACAGACAATTGCATTTTGTATTCAATGAGCATAGATTTTTTTTTTCCCACTTCATCCCAATTCCAAATTTAACTCCCAAAGACTCTAATGTGCTCAGTTTCAGAGGTCTACCAGGTACTATTTCCCAGGAGCCTCAGAAGAGAGGGCAATGCTGTCCTCTATTGAATAACGACTCCCTCTACACCCTACCCCCTGCTTGTCTTTTAAATCATTTTTCCTGATCAATGTCAATTCCAAAAATCATGTAGTATCTGACTGCAGTGAGTTCTGGTCTGATGCTGGCTTCCCTGGTGTGGTGCATGAGGTGGGCTCCATCTGGAGCCCCTGAGCCCCCTCCTGTGCACCTGTGCACGGGGCATCACCAGTCCTGGAAACAAAAGTACGAGGGATGCAATCCTAGAGCTCAGGTAAGCCTGTCTGGAACTGGTGGGGAGGTTTGGGGCATGGGAATGGCCTAGAGCAGGGCCTGTGTGCCTGTTTGAGAGGGCGCTGCTGTGCCTGTCACTCCCCCTGCCCCCCCCCCCCCAGCCAATGAAGAGTGGTCACAGTCACAAGTCAGCGGAGGAAGCAGGAGATGAGGCAGCAGAGGTGACAAAGGCCACGTCACAATGGGTTTTTACGTGTCAGGCTGGACACAGGCCCGATGTCCCTGGCAGCAGGGAGCTGGTGTTTGTGAAGGGGACAGTGATGGGTTCAGAGCTACGTCTAGAGGCATAAGTTGAAGAAACAAGCCCAGAGTTCTGCCTCTCAGCATACTGGGAAAAGGACTGTGTGCTCCATGTGCCAGTGATTTCTAAATGGCCCTGCCTCTGCGACTGCCCCACCTGCCCTTTCAGATGCACCTGCCTCTCCACCTGGCAGCCCGTCCACAGGCAGCTGGCCCCTCAGCTCCTGCAGGAGACCAGCTGTGCCTGGACCACACCATGTCCCCAGTACCTCCTATCTGAAGCATAACTCCATCTGCGCGACTTTGCCATCTTCTAGGGGAACTGCTTACTTCAATCCTCGCTATTAATACTCTTACGGAAAATGGGAACTAGCGATACACAATACACGTAGGAAAACCACTCGTTTCCCAAGTCATCGGTGAGATCAGCTCACATGCATCTCACAGGCAATATGTTTAAGTGCAGAAAACAGCACAATGACTTACCTGAAGACCCATCACCAGATCCATGTCACATTTTTTTTAAGGACTACAACATTAAAGATGCTACTGAAGGGCCCCCTTTCCTCCCTCCCATCATCCTTCTTTCCTCCACAATCACCCCGAGGTCAGTGTGGATGATTCCCACACATATTTTTAGACTTTTATCATTTACATTTGGCTCCATAAGCAGCAGACTTACAGAAACCCCACTCTGGGTGTTTTTAAAAGTCCACACAAGTAGCATCAAACCTTACCTATAATAATATCACTTCCTATCCTCTTTCAACATTATTTTCAACATTTACCCACGTGGACACCTAGAGGATTGGATTTATTTATTTTTAACTGTGGTGGAGTTTTCTCTTGTGTGACTTTCCCACAACACATAAAGTCCCCCCACAGGCTGGCCCACGAGTAGGTCAGCAATGTGGTCACAGTCACCAAAGATGCTGCAATGAACATCTCGCACACGTGCGGGTGACGTGTGTGCCTTCCTCCAGGGCACATCCCCAGACCTGGGACCACAATGTCAAAGAGCGTGTGTTCCTGCAACTTTGCTAGATGTGGCCAGCTCACTGTGCAAATTATGCCAAAGGACCCTCCGAGCCGGGGAGTGTGAGAGAGCCTGCCTTCCCACGGAAGCTCCACGCTCCAGCACTTGCGACAGCCATCTTTTCTTCCCGCGAAAATTGCTATTATTTAACTTCCTTGGTTTTTCCCTGATTATGGAAGCAGAACATGTGTGATATGATAAATCAGACTTCTATGGACATGTACAACAGAGAAAGTGAAAATGCCTGAGGTGCCATCCTTAACAGTTTGGGTGTTAAAATAGGGTTCAGGGCTCCAGAACCTTTTCTATGCATACATAAACATACGCATAGACAAAATATTCTCTGGGTTTTGTACAGGGCTGTTTCATCCAATTATATATCTTAAGTTGTTTAAGACACACATACCCATACACTTACCCTCTCCCATTTTTCTTTTTCAGTGGTTGCTTGCCAATTGATTTCATTGCTTAGCACATCATTTCTAAGCCTGGCACATGATAGGCACTTATTAAATATTCACTCCCTGAATGAACAGGGAGATGGATTGATTCTTACATGTGTAGTCACTTTCATTAAATTTCTTTCTCTTCCATGCCCAGAAAAATACACACTATCTTCCACTTCCAAAAGACCACACTCAGACCGAGAAGCAAGACCTAAACAGAGATGAATCAGACCCCTGCTGTGGTTCTAGTGTTTCTTCTGGGCCAAGGAGCCCCACACCATTGAATTCCAGTTCCTGGAAGGGTCCCAAGAATGGAATGACATGCAAAAGCCCAGGCTCCCATGCATCATCACACAGAGAGCAGACAAAGCCCAAGTCCTCCAGAAAGTTCTCCGTGTCCCTCTTGCCAAGCACCTAACTAAGTTATACTTTGTTGCAGATGAACAATGAGCAATCCGTTGTCATGTAAGATGATGACTCAGTCTGAAGCCTTCCACCTGAACACCTTCCATGTCCTCCATTCCTCCCCAACTCTGTGTGGGTTCCCTGTGGCTCTCAGGGGGAGAAGCAGAGGCTGCCCATCTAGGCTGTGGGGCTGGTGCTACCATGTGGGGCTCTGTGGCATCTGAGCTGCAAAGAGATTTTGAAACATTTGAGCTGAAATGTGAAACTTGGGAGCGCTCTTATACACTTGTGCCTTCCCAGCCCCTGGCATCCTGGCCATCAGTGCCCATAGCCTGCAGAGCGCCAGGAATCCCTGGCCCAGGAATCCCTGCCATTGATCCTCACCTACACACTACCAACCTCCTGGAAAAGACAAATAGCTTATGCCCCTAACTCTATCAAAAGCAAGAAAAGAGCACAGAGGAAGAAAGCAGAAAGGTCCAAGGAAAGTGGCAGAGAGAACAGACTATTTGAGCATGTTTAATATCAGGACAAAGCATCTTGGTGTCCAAAGACAACTTCTTTACCTGCCTGCCTCTCACAGGCATCGGAGTTCTAGATTCCTTGACTTCTGGAGAATCTCACCTCTCACCCCGAGGGTTGTGGGGCTTTCACATCATCAGTGACCTATTTGGGGTTCAGACCCCTCATCTGCCCAGTGGGCGGGAGGCCACAGCATGTTCTCAGTGTGAACCCAGGCTCTCAGAGGTTAAGAGTGGCTTTCTGTTTCTCCTCAAACACTGGTCTTCCAGGTGGTGGTGAACAACTGGGTTGGGGTGTTTTTAGGTTTGCAGTACATTTCAGGGAACTTCCCTGCTTCCTGTCATGCAAAAGACGTTTCATTTCTCTCGACATCAAGGGTGGGTGGGAAGACAGGGCGACAGTGCGCGGGGCAGAGGGCAGGCTGGCAAGCAGGTGGGCTGGAAGCCAGCCAGGGGCTGAGGGCTGCCCCACCTCCTCCGGGTCCTCCAGGAGGCCTGCTGACCCTCAGGGTGACCTTTGACACTCAGCCCATCTCAGGCATGTCAAGGCCAGAGGTGGGGTAAGTGTGATTTCAGGGATGCCTCCAGAAAATGCCCCCACCCCCACCCAAAGGCTTGTGCCTGAAAGGGAACTGGCCCTCCACAGGGTCCTGGGTGGGAGAGAGCTGGGGCCCAGCTTTGTTCTTCCTTCAGTGGAACTTGCACTGTTCCACTAGAAAACGCTCTTTCCATGTCTGCCCTGGGAGGGAGAGCACAGAGCAGAAGACAAATTGCAGCAGAAAAAGATGAGTTTCCAGATCCTGGGAGTGATTTTTCTGCACCGTTCATTTTAGCGACGTCCAGGGCAGTGGAAGGAGAGGGCTTGTCTGCGGACAAGATAGATGCAGATGCCAATAAAGAATTCATGGGAACACAAAAGGCGGGCTGGGTGGGCTTTATTAATTATATTTCTTTTATCCTTGTAACAATGGCATGTCAGTAATCTACACTGAATGTGACCCATTGATACTAATGATTTCATCCTTTTGTTTCTGTATTTAAAAAAAAAAAAAAGTCTGTCTGTCCCAGTAAATCAGGCCCAGAGTGAACCCGGAGCCCAGCAGGGCCCGGGAAGCCCTCCTCTGGGCCCCTCCCCCTGTCCTTTTGGCACGCAGGCAATGCCAATGGTAGCCATTTGCCATGTCCCCAGGCCTTCCTCTGCTTCACCATAATCCAGCGTACAGGTGCCCTCGCTGACATGAGTGGCAGGGTGGGCAGGGGTGGGAGTATGTGTGTTGGGAGTTGCATCTCAGAGCCAAGGACCCCTCTTGGTGCACCTCGAATCATATTCCTCACCCAAGGGTTCTTTTCGAAGTAAGAAAAAATATAGGTTATGGATTGCTTTCTTCCCACAATCCCTGTCCATTGGTATTGGGTTTCATTATTTGGCATAAATTGGGAAAGGGTGTGTGTGTTGGAACACAGCAACGACTGAAAGAGCCACAGAGCATTTGTCCCTGTCTGTCATCACCCTCCCCCTCTGGAGCCCAGGAGGAGCAGTCAGAAATGGCATCAGTGTTTCCAAACAGAGATGTGCTGAACCTCAGGGTCCTCTCCTTTCCCTAGGTGTCACCCCATCACGGGCTGGCCTATGGACAGGCCCAAGGAAATCATCCAGGCCAGAACAATGTTTCCTATTGCAAATAAACTGGACGAATGTGTCCACCTCATGCTTAGGCTGCTGCCTGGAGACTAAATTCCCTCTCACAAGATGTGTGGACAGTGCACAACCTGTGAGCAGCCGAGAGCTAAAATGGGAGCCCCATGCGAGGACAGTCAGCAGCAAAGGCTCAGAAAGGGCTTCCAGAACAGGCTTTGGATGACCCTCCTATCCCCCCTTTTCATGTTGACACCCTCCCCCACTCTAGCCCTGGTTTGTGGGAAGGTCCTGGGGGTCCCATGTGGCCAACTCCACCTGCAGCATGGATGGTAAAGTTCTGGAGTTTCTTTCTTTTTATTTTTTTAATTTTATTTGTTTGTTTATTAAAGATTTTCTTTATTTGACAGAGAAACACAGCTAGAGAAGGAACATAAGCAGGGGGAGTGAGAGAGGGAGAAGCAGGCTTCCCTCTGAGCAGGGAGCCCGAAGTGGAGCTCGATCCTGGGACTCTAGGATTATGACCTGAGCTTAAGGCAGTTGCTTAACCAACTGAGCCACCCAGGCGTCCCAGTTCTGGAGTTTTCTGGGGGATCATGAGGTCCTGCAGCTGACAATGGGGGCTGTGGGCCTATCTGAGGGAGGGTGTGCTGCTGCAAGCTAATGGAGGTCATTTGGGAGGAATAGGCAACAACTGCGGGGGTCAGAGCTCCTCCTGGTAGCACGCTGGCATTGCCCACCTCCTCCTCCACCTGCCTTCCTACTCTCTGGACAGCCTCCAGGCAGGCCTCGGGAGCCAGTGTGCTCAGCGGGTGCTCAGGCCCCTCCAGGAAGCCTTGACACTGGTGCTGAAAAGATCTCCCATCACTTGGGTGTTGACGATGCCCTGGCGAAGGGCCCTGTGAGCTCGCTCACCTCAAACAGCTGCTGGATCCTGGCTCTCTCTGCCACTGTAAGTCTCGGTGCCGCCACCCTAGCTCAGGGAGAAAGTCTCGGTGTGACAGCCTGCAAAGTAATCCTACATTTGAATTTCATCTCCAAATCCTCGTTCCTCCAGACAAGCTCAAACCTGCACAGATGGCCCCTCACACCAAAAAGTAAAAATAACAAAGCTTGCGATTCCAGGCCTCCCCTTTTTCTCTGGGCAGATGTGCTGCCGTATATTTCAGGAGACGCACAGCCTGCGTCCCAGCAACAAGCCCTCTCCTCCCATGTATTCTCACTCACCCCTTCTGGCATGCTGGGGTAGTGGGGAGCAATCATAGCTCCTCTGGGGGCATTCCTGGAAGCATTTCTGGGGTGCCTGAGCTTTTGGAGTGGTGCAAAGAAGTATGGGGCAAGGGAGTGAAATCCCATCCCTAACTACACTGGGCAGGACTGGCCATACCGCTATCCACAAGATGGTCCAGAAAAGAACTGAGAGACTGGAGCAAGGCCTCCCTCAGGTAAAGTCATCAGTAAAAGTGGGACAAGGGGTTGTGCGTGCCAAGGGCAGGGGGCAGGGTGGAAGAGAGAAAGCTCTGAGAGCTCCTGATTTTCTCAACCCCTCCAAACCCTGACTAGGCACAGGGGTTTTGATGACTCATTAATTCTATCCCCCAGTGTTTGCCAAAAGCCTCTATGGCTGGCCCTGAGGTACAGTTATGAACGAGACAGAGCCAGGGAGCACTGGCCCAGAGAATATTCACTCAAGAGCATCTGTGGGCTGGAAGGCTAGTCTCACTGCTCAGGAAGGCCAGCACAGGAGACTGAGAGAGGCTGGAGGAGGCAGGAGACCCCTGCCAGAGACACTTTCCAGATATTGTAGCTCAGATCCACCTCTGATAAGCCATGTGGCCTGGAGCCCCCAAGTCTCAGCCTTCTCATCCAGAAATGAGATGGCCAGGTGACACGTTTAGCTGCAAGTGACACATTCAAACAGGAGAAACAAGGAATTCATGGATACTTTTGCCTAGATAGCCCAGGGGCACACATAAGCTTCAGGAACAGCTGGGTCTGGGTGTTTGTATGCTATCATCAGGAATCTATCTCTCTCCCTTGCTCGGCTCTGCTTTGTTCGGTGTTGACCTCCTCCTCCAGGTGGCACCTGCCGGTATCTCCAGGCTAATATTCCTACCAGCAACCACCTCCTTCCCAAAACTTCTAGCTGAGTGCTGAGGATAACACTCATCCAGTGTGGGTCACATGACCATGCTTTCTCCAATCACTGTGGCCGGAGGGATGCCCCGCTCTGACTGGCCAAGCACCGGCTGCTGCCAGGCGCTGGGACCACCACGTTGGACTCAGCCCCATCCGAACTACCTGACTCCGTAGAGGAAGAGAAGGGATGCTGTTCAGAGAAAACAGCAATTACATAAACAAACAACAACAGAAACCCTTTAAAACAATGGCTGACAGCAACTATCTGAAGCGGCTCCAAAGATCCCACTTCCAACAACAAGATCCTTCCTGCCGCAGCTGTGTGGCCACTGCGTGCCTGGCCCAGTGTCCAGAGAAGGTTCTGGACCCCCTTGTGAGGAAGCCTGCTCCCAACACCTGGCCTCAGGGGTGGCAGCAACACATCACTGAGGTCTGCCTTACCCCAAGCCACCCCCCTCCCTGGCAATTTTCCCTTCTGGGTTTTCCTAGGTCTCCCTGTGGTTCCGTCCCCTTCCTTAAACCAGCACCTGTTGATTCCCTAGTTTGACCAGGAGGAAAAAGACAGAGATCAGGAGGGTCCTCACTAGCCAAAGCCCCAGGCCTGGGCCTCTCATGCACAAAGCCTGTTTGTTACACAGAAAACCACTGTGGTTAGGCTTTCTCTCTTTAGTAGAATAAAGGTAAGGTGCCCCATCCAGCATCACACTGCAGTTCAGGGAGGTTCAGAACGGGCGTGGCCAAACACGCCAGGCCTTCCCATGGGGGTGGGGCAGAGGAGGCGGCATCATCAGAGGGAGACAAGCTGAGGCTGGCCAGTAGGTAGGTGAGCAGGAAGGAGGCAACTAGGAAGGTTCAGCTTCTGGGGCACAGGCCTGTGTCACTGTCTTTACCAGTCAGTGACTGTATCTGGGCAAGTCATTGTTCGAAGGTGCTTGCGAGGAACCTTCCATAAAACAGTTTTGAGGAGAGAACTGGGGTTGGGCTTGGATGCCAATAGAAGATGCCAGAGTCTGGGTGCGCACCAAGAGCGTTACCAAGGTTTTATTGGTCACTTAAGTCTCCCACCACCCCTTAGAGAATAAGAAATTGAGACAGGATGGTTCTGCTTCTTGCCCAAGGTCAAATGGAAGAGGGTAGTGGGCGGTTTCAGGTGTGTACACTGCATAAGAAGCCCTGAATTGGTTAATTCCATTAGCCAGTTTATATGAACCCCAAAAGCCAACAACGCAGGGTCGGACCCAAGTATCCCCTCAGCGACTGCGGGCCCTAGGGAGCCCGAGGCGCGCGTGCTCTTTCCAGAGCGCGGGTACCGCCCATGGAGCCAGGTAGATCCGCTCCGGGGCCAGGACGAGCTCTCCTCTGAATCCTGAACGCTCTGTCCACCCCTCCCAGGCCTCCGCCAGGCCTGACCCCAGGCGGCCTCCGAGGTCTGGTGGCGCCTCGGGGTCGCGTGGGGCGGATGCAGGAGGGAAAGGAAGGGGAGGAAGGGGAGGAGGAAAAGCCGGAGGAAGAGGAGGAGAGATGAGAGAGGGCGGTCAGGGTAGGAGGCGGCTCCAGGAAGGAGCCCACGAGTGTCTTGGACGCTGCCGGATGAGGGACCGCTGACGACCCCCAGGTACCGGAAGAAACAGGTGGGTCCCAGAAGAAGGGTCGTCCGGTGATCGGCGACGCTGGGCCAGAAACCCCCTCGGGTCCATCCCGCCCACGCTCTGGCGGAAGCTACCGCCACCATTTGGTGAACGCGACTTCTGAGCCTCCTATGGAGGCGGGCACCACTGCTACTCTGCCGCACGAACGGGGAAACCGTAGGCCTCTCCCGAGTGTCCCTGCCAACTCCACCCCCATGGGTGGGAACAGGACGTCAGGAACAGGACCCAGACCCACGCACGAAGGAGCCAGGAGACCCGAGTTCGGACCTAGGGTGCACCACTTTCTGGCCTCAGGGCTTTGGAAAAGTTTCTTAGGCGCTCGGATTCCGCTTTTTCCCTCTGTGAGATGGGACCGTGCTCACGGTACAGGGCTATCACAGGGCAGGGCCTGGCACGACTAAACTCGACCTCAGTACCACTGTCACCATGCAGCAGAGTGGAGGACCCTTCTCCGGCCGCGGCCTCCAGGATCCGCACCGGCGGCTCGCGGCAGGCTGCTGGCGGCTCTCAGCTAGCAGCAGCCTGCGCCGCCCACTAGTCTCGGGCTCCGCTCCACGTGCAGCGTGTTTACCCACGTGATTCCGCCCGCCCACCGTCCCAGGGCCCCGCCCCTGCCTCGCCCCGCCCCGCCGCGGCCGCGGGAGCGCGGCTGGAACCTTGGCGGCCGCCAGACGCTAGGGGTCCCGAGCTCGGTCTCGCTCCGCCCCGACGCCCGCCGTGGAGACTGAGAGGGCCGCTCTCTCTCCAGGCCAGCGGGTCGCGGGCGAAGCGAGGGGGCGAACCCGGGGGTTCGGAGTTCCGCGGGGTGCGCCCCGCGGCAGGAGCGGAGCCGGAGTGGCTATGAGCGGGGCGGGCCTGGGGCGTGGCCCGTGTCTGGTGCCGCTGGACCAGAGTCCTGGACCCCTGGGCAGCGCTGCTGTGAGGGGAGGTGTGTGTACATCGCGGTGTGCTAAGCCCAGGCTTTCGGGAGACAATCCCGTGTAAAGCTTGGCGGTTCGCGGAAGGGCACGTGCGCTTCCAGATAACTGGGCAGTCTTGGCGGAGCCAGTCCCCATTTCTTGGTACTCTTTCCCTAGACTTCCTCGATCCGTCCTGCGGTGTCTTGGCGTCTTCTGACTGTCTCGAATTGGTGTCGCCCAGGGCTCCGTGCTCCACCTCCTTGGCTTCTGGGCTGGCCCTAGAACATCTGTCCATCCCTGGTTTTAACTCCCACTGCTGTGAGGATAATCTTAAATTCTACTAGCGGCTAACCCATTTGTGCCAGGTACTTTGTGAACATTCACTAATACCACTTGGAGTTGTTAAGTTGAACACTCTAAATCTTTGTCCTCTCCCAGACCATTGCCCTCAGACTTCTATTCAGATGCCTGGTAGAACCCTCACTGGATGTTCCACAGTCCCCTGTAGGTGGACGTGTCTGAAGGGGAACCCACTTTCCTTCCCCAAATCTGCTTCTCCCCCAGGGTCCCCCCTCACTGAATAGCATCACCATCTCCCCAACCAGGCAGCCAACTCCCAAATAGGACTTCAGTCTTGGATCCTCACTCGGGAATGTAATCCGTCCCAGAATCCCATCAGTTCTGCCCCAGCTCTCTCTGCCACCCTCATCTGCACGGCGTCAGTTGGGACCACAACATTCTCTTGGACATCCTAGATCTATCCTTTTGCCTCCTATCTCTCTCCTCAATCCAGCTTTCCTTCTCAAGAGCAAATTTCTAATGACTGCCTCCCCTCACTTTAAATACTAGGCTAAAACCCAAATCTCAACCCTTTAAAAGTCAGAAAGAGCAGGGGCCCCTGGGTGGCTCAGTTGGTTAAGCGACTGCCTCCAGCTCAGGTCATGATCCCGGAGTCCCGGGTTCGAGCCCCACATCAGTCTTCCTGCTCCGGGAAAAGCCTGCTTCTCCCTCTCTCACGCTCCCTGCTTGTGTTCCCTCTCTAGCTGTGTTTCTCTCTGTCAAATAAATAAGTAAAAATTAAAAAAAAAAAAGTCATAAAGAGAAGTGCCTGGCTGACTTGGTGAGTGGGATATGTGACTCTTGATCTCCCAGTGGTGAGTTTGAGCCCCTCCTTGGGTGTAGAGATTGCTGTAAGTAAGTAAGTAAATAAATAAATAAATAATCAAACACAATAAAGGAAAAAAATGAGGATTTATTCTGGCTGGGCCACTACTCAACATGGTAGTTGATGGTACCCGCCAGTGTGGTAAAGTGAGAACACTGAGTGGGATAAAGGACAAGAAGCAAAAAGGCAGCTGCTTCTGCTGCTTCTTCTGCTTCTTATTTTGGCCTTTAAGCCAGTTTAGTATGTATAATACTAAAAATATATAAATATATAATATATATTATATATAAAAATTTATAAATAGTATTTATAAACCATTTTTGTTGCCTAATTCCTGCAATGTGTATTTGATCCCCAGGACTTATTTATCTGCTTCTGGCAAGTACTCTTAAGCTCTCATTTCCCCACCCTCAGCCTTTGGTAATTACCTTTCCACACTGTTTTCCAAGAGTTTTTCATTTGCTTGTTTTGTTTTGATTTTTTAAGATTCCATATATAAGGATATTGTATAGTATTTATTTTTCTCTGACTAATCTTACTTAGCATAATGCTTTCAAGCTCCACCCATGTTATGGAACATTGTTTTTATCGTCAAATGGTCATCAACAGAGAAAACAAGAGAACCAACAGCCAAATCAATCAACCTAATAAGAGCATTGAATAAGAGTAGCTTATAAAAGATCAGAATATACAGTCAATAATGGATTCCTCTGCAATAAGAATACATTTCTTAAAAATGTAATAAAAATAAGATACCTTGCACAATACTAAAGTATTCAGAAATTTGTTAAGAACCTAACAAAAATGCACAAGACCTTTAAGGAGCTAAATCTAAAACTCAAGTATATGGATGTATTTTTAAAGACCTAAATGCACAGATAAATAGTGGGATAATGCCTTAAATTTAAAAGAATGTAAGTGATCCCAGTATTCAATGAGTTCCAGTAAAAATTCTGGCCTGATTGTGTTGAAACTGGGGAAACTGACTCTCTGATGTATATGGAAGAATAAATGTCCATGATCTGCTAAAATAATTTTGAAAAAGAAAAATGAAGGGAAGGTCTTGCTTTATAGCCATTAAAACAGATTACAAAATATTAAAATAATGTGATGTTGGTACAGAAACAGATAAGTGGAATAGTTTGGAAAGCCCAGAATAAATTTGTTTAAATATTACAAGTTGGCATGTACTAGATAAAATCACAAATTATTAGAGAGAGTTTAGATTATTTTGTAAATGGCACTGGAAATATTGACTTTCCATAATGGAGAAAAAAATAAAATTGGATTCCTACCTCATACCATATACATAAACTCCAAAGAGATTAACTATCTGGTTATTACAGGTAAAAATATAAAACTAATAAATTAGAATGTAGGAAATATCTGTGTAATAGGAAGGGATTTAGCATTACCTCTGAAGCTCAATCCATGAGGAGAAATATGATGGATTTGACTGCAGCAAAATAGAAAATGTTGCTTTACTTAAAAACAAAATCAACATATGGGTGATAAGCTAGAAGAAGATATTCTCCGTGCCTTAACCCAACAGAAGGCTATAACTAGAATCATTAAGGAACTTCTGAAAATCAGTCCAAAATAGAAAAGATCCTAAAAAAAGAAAAACTAAGGCAAAGGGTATATAGAGGTCATTCCCAGATGGAGAATCAGAATGGCTAAGGTACAAACATGGCTCATCCTCACTGGTGATCAAAGCACGGAGTAAAGGAGAGAATGCCACCTTCCCCCTTGAACCTTCAGCAGGTCAGGTGATATTATTTATTTATTTATTTCATGGAGAGAGAGACAGTGAGAGAGAGAACACATGCAGGAGGAGTGGGAGAAGCACATGGAGCTCAATCCGAAAACGCTGAGATCATGAGCAGGTCAGGTGATATTAAGTGGACAGATGGCAGAGCACAGGACAGTTGTAGAGAAATGAAATGCATAGGCACCTTTGCAAGGCTCCCATGAGGCAAAGCAAGCAAAGGCCTAGAGCACAAATGTCAGGAGGCCCTTGCCCGGGCCGGATACCTGTGGAGCCAACAGTAGCACTCTTGGGTGTGTACCTAAGCTAACTTCCTCAGAGGCCTGCAGGAATGCATTCTGGTGTTGTCAGTGTGGCAAAGTTAGAGGTATCGCCCATGAGGGAACTAGAATATTATTTGGAAAATAAAGATAATGACAAGGACTTTCATGGCAGATGAGAATTGCTCAGCATTGGACAATTGGGGAAGGAGGGTTAGAAACCTGGGGAAGAGAGCTCTAGGCAAGCCAGAAGGACTTCCCTAACCCCCTTCCTGGGAGTGAGTGGAGACCAGGCATGACATCTGTGTCTGGGAGGGCTTTGTAGGTGTCTGAGCCATTGTGATGGACCCTCCACACCCCCACCCCCCACCAGGATGGGCATTTGGATTTGGCAGGGAAGAAAATTGGAAGATGCCCTAAGATCCCTCGTGAAGGACTGGGCTTATTTTCACTTTCATATTAAGGAAGCAGGGATCAGAGGCTTCAAGGTCTTGTTCCAGCGTCAAGGCAGAAAGGATTTGCAGGGCAGATCTTGGACTTTGGGGTTTACACATGTAGGTTCTAATCCCCTTTCTATCCTCTAGAGATGTGAACTTGGGTGGGAAACCCAGCTACAGTGAACCCTAGTTTTCTTTCCAGTGAGATGAAAATAAAAAGAAGGCCTAAGTCAGAGACTTGCATCAGGAATCAAAGGAGAGATGATATCTGAGACCATCACCAACCCACCCTACCCCCAAACCTCCAGAGAATGCATCTCAGGATTTGCAAAAGAAGTCATCTGTCAGATCCAGATAATTCAAGTTGGACCTCCCAACTGCAGACACAAGGGGGTGCTTTGAACCAGGTCTGGAAACAGTGGAGCAGTTTTCCATGGAGGTGAGCAGGGATGAGGACCTGGGGCTCCAGTGCACAGTTCTAACGGCTCTCACTCCTGTTTCAGGAGAGAAGACTACGTTTCCTTTATTTAGGGTTATATTGTATTTCAATGGGAAATAGAATTACATTGCAAAATAATAATGATGGATAGTCGAAAGGTAGGGAGGCAGGGACAGGGGGTCCTTACCCTAAGAGGAAACAACCCTTAAAAGGATTTTACACCGAACTGGAAGGGGCCCTCCACCCTTTCACATAAGATAAATAGGTTTCAAAAATCTGATCGGGGGCGCCTGGATGGCTCAGTAGGTTAAAGCCTCTGCTTTCAGCTCAGGTCATGATCTCAGGGTCCTGGGATCAAGGCCCACATTGGGTTCTCTGCTCAGCAGGGAGCCTGCTTCCTCCTCTCTCTGTCTTCCTCCTTGCCTAATTGTCATCTCTCTGTCAAATAAATAAAATCTTAAAAAAAAAAAATCTGATCGGATCACAGGTGCAGGGAGGGTTCATCAGAATAAAAGAGTCAGCTAACAAGCCTATAAAAACCCCTAGACTTAGAAACTCCAGTGGCAACCCCTTCCGGTCTCCTCCTTCCTTGGGAGCTTTGCGCTCTCACTTTGTTATCACTCAGTGAACCTGGCTTTGTGGCCCACCACTCTGTCTGGTCTTTCTCTTCATTCTTCGAAGCCATGTGACCAAGATCAGCAAGCACCGATAGAGAAAAAAATCCTGTAAAATCCTGTAACAATAATAGTGTCGATGGGGTGCCTGGGTGGCTCAGTTGGTTAAGCGACTGCCTTCGGCTCGGGTCATGATCCCAGAGTCCCGGGATCGAGCCCCACATCGGGCTCCCTGCTCAGCGGGAGGCCTGCTTCTCCCTCTCTCATTCCCCCTGCTTGTGTTCCCTCTCTGGCTGTGTTTCTCTCTGTCAAATAAATAAAATCTTAAAAAAAACACAAAAAACAATAATAGTGTAGGGAATAATAGTAGTCCTCACAGTAAATGCAATGGCCCCCTCGCCCCACTGCCATTAGCTTCTATGGTCATGTCTGCAGCTCCTATGTCCCTTCTGCCTAGTAAAAATGTCCTATTTTCCCTCATTCAAAAATTACCAGGAATTGCACAGCAGAGCATTGAACCTAACTCAGGATGCATGACCCAGGCCTCATCAATGAGATTCAAAACTTTTGCCAGGTAGAGATTCCCTTCCCTTTTTGCTGAGATTGCTAGGTCAGGGAAAATAGAAACCCAGAGCTGCTGACTGCCATCTTTGTCTCCCTGGGAAGAGAGCCCTTGATGGGAAAACCTAGTCCAGAAGGAGATGGGCTGGGCCTCTGTTAAGATAACGTGAGACGCTTGAGCTACCACTCTTAGAAGCAGCAAGCCATTTCTCTCCTTCTGAAGCTTCCGGTGTTCTGGGTACAGCCCAGGATCAGGACACCTGGTGCATTTCCTTGTCTTTCTATGCGTATTCACTAAGTTGTAATCAAAAGGCACACAATGTTAAAGCCTGCTTTTTTTTTTTTTTCTTTTTTGCTGTTAAAGAAATGTTCCTCTTTCCTCCTTCCAAGTTTTTATTTAAATTCCAGTTAGTTAGCATACAATGCAGTATTAGACATTAGTGACCTGACACTTACATACAACAGCAGGTGCTCATCACAAGTGCCCTTCTTAATCCCCGTGACCACATTTACCCCTCCCCCACCACCTCCCCTCTACTAATCAGCAGTTTGTTCTCTCTCTATCTTTTTTTAAAGGTTTTATTTTTTTTATTTGACAGAGAGAAACACAGCGAGAGAGGGAACACAAGCAGAGGGACTGAGAGAGGGAGAAGCAGGCCTCCCGCCAAGCAGGAAGCCCGATGTGGGACTCGATCCCCGGTCTCCAGGATCATGACCTGAGCCGAAAGCAGTCGCTTAACCAACTGAGCCACCCAGGCACCCCTAGTTTGTTCTCTATAACTAAGAGTCCGTTTCTTGGCTTGTCTCTCTTTCCCCTTTCACTCCCCAACTGTGTTCATCTGTTTTATTTCTTAAATTACACAGATGAATGAAATATTATAGTACTTGTCTTTCACTGACTTATCTCACTTAGCTTAATACCCTCTAGGTCCATGTCATTGCAAATGGCAAGATGTCATTCTTTTTTGTGGTTGAGTAATATTCCACTATATGTAAACCACATCTTCTCTATCTAGTCATCGGTCAATGGACACATGGGTTCTTTCCATGATTTGGCTATGGTTATCCTACTTTTACAAAGTAACATTCTACCATGAGATTTTCTGGTGTTATTATAGTCTTCATAGGCTGTCCATCCCATCCCCAGTTGGTGGTCATTAGGTTGTTTACAAGTCATTAAAAATACTTCTGGGATAAACAGCACAAAGTGTATGGTTTGGGAGAACATCTTTGGTGTGAAATGAGGTTTTATGAGGACACAGGGCTTTCCCTACAGTCCGGGGGTGGGGGAGTGGTGGGCAGGACTGGGACAAACCCACCAGTTACCTAGCTTGAACACAAACTCCTGGTAAGCTCCAGCTGGGCGGTGATGATATGTGAGTGAGTACAGCTGTGGAGCTAGAGTGACAGGGCAGACATCCCCTGGAATGTTGTCACCACCTTGGGAGACTTCCATCTAGTCCAACCCCCTCAAGTCATAAATGGGGAAACAGAGGCTTGGAGAAGGGAAGTCTACACATTAGTGAGGAATGGGGGCCTGGAACCCCGTCTTCAGTATGTGGATGCTCATTTAAGGTAGTCTTAGGCAAGCACTTGTCAGCCTTCTTGACACCAGATAAATTACAATCCTGATTTCTGACGGGATTGCAAATTCCCAGTATCCTCTCTGCACAGTATCTGAGCTCTGAAGCCTTTAAATGTTCCTGGAGCTAAGCTTGCAAGCCAACCCCAGATCCCCCTCAAGCTTCAGTGGCCCCATTCTGCTCCCTTTGCAGCCAGCCCGGAGGAAGAACCCTTCCTACAAAGATTCCCCCTCCTTCCTTACTGGCCAGCCACACTTAGTTAGCCTTTAGCACTTCTTTTTCATTGTAGCCATTCTTGTGAGTGTGCAGTAGTATCTCCTTATGGATTTCCTTTAGCATTTCCTGGTTGAATAAAGCATCTTTCCAAGTGCTTTGCAGCCATTTCTAGTTTTCAGCTGGGTGATTTGCCTTCATAATATTGGTTGTAAAAGTTTGTTATATTTGTGATATAGAGACCTTCATCAGGTATAGGTATGACAATATTTTCTTTGCCTACCCCAAGGTCACAGATATTTTCTCTTATATATATATATTCTTCTAGTGGTTCTATAGTTTTATTTTTTATGTTTCAGTCTATGAACTATTTTAAGTTTTTGTATGGTATGAAGTAGCAATCAAAGCTTAAGTTTTTTTCATATGGATCTCCTATGTTTCCCAACATCTTTTGTTGTGGAGCTGTCCTTTCTCACTGAATTACCTAGGCCTATTTATTAAAAATCAGTTTACCATATATTTGTGGGTTTATTCCTAGACTCTATTCTGTTCCATTAATTTTATGTTTATCCATACATCAACACCATAATATCTTGATTACTGTACAATAAATCTTATAAGTCTTGGAATCAGGTAGTGAAACTCCTTCAAACTTGCTTGTATTTTTTTAAGTGCTTTAGCTATTTTAAATCTCTTGCATTTCAATATAAAATTTGAAGTCACCTTGTCATTTGCTAAAGAAAAGCCTGCTGAGATGTAAATTGGGATTGCACTGAATCTATAGGTCCATCTGGGAAGAACTGATATTTTAACAAGATTGAATCTCCCAATCCATGAACATGGTGTATATCTTAATTTATTTAGGTCTTCTTTAATTTCTTTCAATATGGTTTTAATATTTGAGCATACCAAACTTAAACATATTTTTATAGATTCATCCCTAAATATTTAACCTTTTTAATGTCATTTTAAGTGATATTGGTTAAAAAATACAGTTTTGAATCTAAATTTTAAAAAAAATTTAGTGACTTTTTACATAGATGATCATGTCTGCCATGAATAAAGTTAATTTAGGTCTTCCTTTTCAATTTGCATGCCTTTTATTTCTTTTTCATTGACCAGGACTTCTAGTATAATGATGAATATGAGAATTTCTCCTTTTTCCTAATCTTAGGAGGAAAGCATTCCTTCTTCCCATTGAGGACAATGTTAAAGTCTTTTCAAAGATGCTTTTATCATATTGAGGAAGTTCCCTTCTATTTCTTGTTTGTTGAGATTGTCAGTTTTCTTTGAAAATTATGAATAGGTGTTGAATTTTGTAAATATGTTTTCTGTATCCATTGACATGATCATGTGGTATTCCCCCTTTATTTGGTTATCACGATGAATCCATCAATTTTTGAAATTTTAATTCCAATGTAGTTAACATACAGTGTTACAGGAATTTCCTGTGTATAATATAGTGATTCAACAATTCCATGTATTACTACTCAGTGCTCATCCAGGTAAGTATACTCTTAATCCCCTTCACTGTTTTTTTTTTAAAGATTTTATTTATTTATTTGACAGAGAGAAACACAGCTAGAGAGGGAACACAAGCAGGGGGAGTGAGAGAGGGAGAAGCAGGCTTCCTGCTGAGCAGGGAGCCTGATGTGGGGCTTGATCCCAGGACTCTGGGATCATGACCTGAGCTGAAGGCAGATGCTTAACGACTGAGCCCCCCAGGCTCTCCTCCCCTACTTATTTCACCCATTCCTGACCCACCTCCCCTCTGGTAACCATCTGTTTGTTCTCTATAGTTAAGAGTCCGCTATTTAGGGACACCTGGGTGGCTCAGTTGGTTAAGTGTCTGCCTTTGGCTCAGATCATGATCCCAGGGTCCTGGGGTAGAGTCCCTTGTTGGACTCCCTTCTCAGCGGGGAACCGGCTTCTCCCTCTGCCTGCTGCTTGGCCTGCTTGTGCTCTTTCTCTCTGACAAATAAATAAAATCTTAAAAAAAAAAAAAGAGAGAGAGAGATTCTGCTTTTTGGTTTGTCTCTTTTTTCCCCCTTTGTTTGTGTGTTTTGTTTCTTAAAATCCACATATGAATGAAATCATATGGTATTTGTTTTTCTCTGACCGGCTTATTTTGCTTAGCTTTATACTCTCAAGAGTATGTTGTAAATGGGAAAATTTCATTCCTCTATGGCAGAATAATATTCCATTGGGTATGTATACCACATCTTCTTGATCTATTATTATTAATATTATTATACAATTGCCAATTAATTGATATTATTGTATTATTACCAATTAATTTTAAATAATATTCCCATTGTGTGTACACACGTACACACACACACGCACACACACACACACACACACCTTCTTTATTCATCTATTGATAGACACTTGGGCTGCTTCTATATCGTGATTGTTGCAAATAACGCTGCAATAAACAGGAGTGCATATCTCCCTTCAAATTAGTGTTTTTGTATTCTTTGGGTAAATTCCCAGTAGTGTGATTACTGGATCATATGGTAGTTCTATTTTTAATTTTTTGAGGAACTTCCAAACCGTCTTTCACAGTGACTACACGAGTTTGCATTCTCACCAACAGGGCACAAAGGTTCCTTTTTCTCCACTTCTTCACCACACTTGTTGTACCTTGAATTTTTTATGTTTGCCATTTTGACAGGTGTAAGGTGATAGCTCACTGCAGTTTTGATTTGTATTTCCCTGATGATAAGTGATGTTGAACATTTTTCATGTGTCTGCTGGCCATCTGGATATCTTCTCTGGAGAAATGTCTGTTCGTGTCTTCTGCCTATTTTTTAATTGGATTTTTTTTTTTTTTTGGTGTTAAGTTGTATAAGTTCTTTATGTACTTTGGATACTAACCCTTTATTGGATATGCCACTCGCAAATATCTTCTCCTATTCTGTAGGTTGTCTTTTTAGTTTTGTTGGTTCTTTCCTTTGTTGTGCAAAAGATTTTTATTTTGATGTAGTCCCAATAGTTTCTTTTTGCCTTTGTTTCCCTTACCTCAGAAGACATGCTATCTAGAAAAATGTTGCTACAGCTAATGTCAGGGAAATTACTGTTTCTGTTCTTCTCTAGGATTTTTATGGTTTCGGGTCTCATGTTAAAGTCTTTAAATCCATTTTGAATCTGTTTTTGTGTATGATGGAAGAAAGTGGTCCAGTTTCATTCTTTTGTCTGTAGCTGTCCCATTTCCCCAACACCATTTGTTGAAGACTGTCTTTTTCCCCATTGCATAGTCTTGCCTCCTTTGTCAAAGATTAATTGACCATATAATCATGGGTTTATTTCTGGGCTCTCTATTCTGTTTCATTCATCTGTGTACCTATGTTTGTGCTAGTACCACACTGTTTTGATGACTAGAGCTTTGTAATAATCTATATAACTCAAAATCTGGAATTATGATGCCTCCACTTTTTTTTTTCTTCAAGATTGCTTTGGCTATTTGGCATCTCTTATGGTTCAAATTTTAGGATTATTTGTTCTAGTTTTATGAAAAATACTATTCATATTTTGATAGGGACTGTGTTAAATCTGTAGATTGTTTTAGGTAGTATGGACATCCTGACACTATTTTTTCTTTCAATCCATGAGCATGGAATGTATTCTCATTTGTTTATTTTGCCTTCAATTTCTTTCATCAGTATTTTATTGTTGTCAGAGAAGAGGTCTTTTGTTATTTTGGTGCAGTTGTAAATAGGATTATTTTCTTAATTTCTCTTTCTGATGCTTCTTTATTAGTATAGAGAATCCATTGATTTTTGACTTTTTTTTTAAAGATTTTATTTATTTGACAGACAGAAACACAGCCATAGAGGGAACACAAGCAAGGGGAGCGAGAGAGGGAGAAGCAGGCTTCCCGCTGAGCAGGGAGCCCGATGTGGGACTCGATCCCGGGTCTCTGGGATCATGACCTGAGCCGAAGGCAGTCGTCCAACCAACTGAGCCACCCAGGTGCCCCAATTTTTGACTTTTTAAAAATGTATTTATTTACTGATTTATTAGAGAGAGAGAACTCAAGCAAGGAGAGCAACAGGCAGAGGGAAAGGGAGAAGCAGACTCCCCATGGAGCAGAGAGTCCAACTTGGGGCTCCATCCTAGGATCCCGGGTCTCTGGGATCATGACCTAAGCCCAAGGCAGATGCTTAACTGACTGAGCCACACAGGCACTCCAATTTTTGACTTTTAAACAAATCTAGAATTTCTGAGATAAAGTCTACTTTTGTGTATTTCTTGATTTGATTTGCTAAATTGTTATGGGTTTTGGGTCTGTGTTCATGAAGGGTATTAGTTTGGTGTGTGTGTCCTTTGACCCCAGATTTTATGAGCTTCAGTCACATGTTCCTGTACCCAAATGAGGTGGGAGATGTTTCTCAAAAAGTGGACTTGTAGACTTCGTAGGTCCTCCTATTCTGGAAGAGGAGGATGAAGAGGGGCTAGTACGGTCGGATAACTGTGGATCAAATGGAGAAATGGTCTTCTCAGCTGATGCCAGCAAATATAGATGTCTTGACTCTGACCAGTAGGTTTTCTTCCACACATAGGAAGATGTGATGTCATTTTTTTGGTTTCTTACAGTTTCTGTTTATTTCTTGAGTTTATTCATCTTTTTTTATTATCATATTTTCCTTCATGGTCATATGTATGCTTATAATAACTGCCTTAAAATGATTGCTGATTTCAACATCTAAGATCACTTTATGATCCATAACCATTGATGGCCCTTTCTCCAGAGTGTGGGTCATACTTTCCTGTGTCTTCACATGTCACATAATTTTGGATTTTATCCTGGACATTGTGATGATATGTTAATAGAGAACATGGCTTCATTACAGTCCTCTGAAGAATGTTTATTTTTATTTAAGCAGGCAATTAATTTTGTCGAACAGAAACCATAAACTCATTCCCTGCAGGTGATAGAAGTTGAAATGTCAGTTAAGTTCTTCCAGCTTTCACTGGGCTGCTTGTGTCTGTGTGGATCATCTGTACTTCTGACATTGGCCAGAGATTGGGGCATTTGATACACAAATTTTGGGACCCCCCTTTCTATGACTCTTTTTTTATATTACCCCAGTTAATTTTTAGTTGTTATAATTGCCCTTACCCCTTGTTATTCAAACCAGTAGTGCTTTTCTATCCAAAATTTTCTGTCTAAGTTTCAGGTGCCCTGCATGGGTCAGACTGGAACATGCCATCAAGCTAAACGCCTAATGGGAAATTTTCCCAGTGCTCTTTTCTTCCTTAGGTGTTGACTCTCTCTCAGTGTCTGCCAGTTTGTCTCTCTCCGGTGCCTTCAGTTAGTGTAGAATTTGTGGTTGTCACCCAAAGAAGACTTGGTCAGATAGGAAATTTTTTTGCCCTGAGCAGAGCAGAACCTCTGAGGAATGACACCAGCTTACCAAGGAGAACTCTCTCCCTGCCAATGTCCTCAGTGCCGTGCTCTGTTAGTCACTGAGACTAGATGAGGAAGAGGATGGACAGGAAAATCTAAATCGATTGAGTGTAAATCTAAAATGGCTGAACAGAACACAAGTGTCTGAGAAAACTTGGCCCTGACTAGACTAACTTTTCTGCCATCATGGAAAATGGAGGTTCAATTTTCAGCTATAGAATATTGGAGAAAATTGCATTTTCCCATTTACATCTTATAGCTGGAAAATATCTTCCAGAGAAATATGAAGGGAAAGATCTGAAGATGATCAATATGGGGTGAAGGAGAAGCTGGGTGTAAAGTGGTTATTATCTTCCTGGTATTCAGATTTTTCATCAGTAGAATGATGGGGGAGGAGAGGCCTAGTGGGCTTTTTATATATTTCTGTGTCTACAAACTGTTTTCTTGACAGAGTCTCTTCTCATGACTAAAAGGATGTATCCGAGAGTGGAGGGTCCCAAGAGGTAAGACCCTCCTCACTGCTCTTGAGATCCCCCCTTTCTCAGGTCACAGGTTCCATTGACTCACTGCTGCCCCCATTGGGGAATATTTGGGACTACAAGCAGACCCGGAGGTGTCCAAGCAGGGTTGCATACTGGAGAGCCCTTTCCTCTCCAGATTGGATCAAACCTATGGCTTTGTCAAGAGACAACGGTCAGATGTTTGGGCAGCTGAACTGACCAGCCTGCCTACTCTACCTTATTTTTCCCTTTAAACTTTTTATTTATTTATTTTTATGATTTCAATTTCTACCTCTTCCCAAGAGAGATGAGTTGTCCTTAGGAAAGCATCCACATCTGCCTCAGACTCTCCTATCAATAAGTTTTTGACGGAAAGTAGGTCAACGGTGAGCTCCAAGATCTCAACCTAGCAAGTCTGTCTGGAAAAGAGAGACACTTTGGGGGTGTTTGGATAGCCCAGTTGGTTAAGCATCTGCCTTTGGCTTAGGTCATGACCTCAGGGTACTGGGTTTAGCCCCCACTGGGCTCCCTGATTAGTGGGAAGCCTGCTTCCCCTCTCCCTCTGCCTGCTGTTTGCCTTGGTTGTCCTCTCTCAATCTCTGTCAAATAAATAAAATCTTGAGAGAGAGAGAGAGAGAGAGCGAGCGAGCACACACCGCTTTCCTAGTAATTCCCCAAATGTCTCAGGACTGAGCCCCATTGTTCTGTCTGGGGTCATGTGACCATCCCTGAATCCGACACTGAAGCCAGGGAGATGGAGGGCTCTGATTGCCCAGCCTTGAGCACTGGTCACCCCTATAGTCACGGATGAAATTAACTCCAACCCAAACAACCTAGACTGAGAGATACAAAGAGGGTTTCCTCAAGGAAAAAGGTGGTGGTGGTGGTGGGGGTGTTCCTAAGAGAAGGGAGATGGGATGCTAGGTGGGGAAATAGTCAAAAGTCTTCTATAATAGGTTTTTCTCAAAATTCCAGATCAAGAGCTCTTCAAGGGAGGGTCATTGGTGCTGCTTGCCCTGTGTAGATATTTCTCAGTTGATTATCACACCAGCCCTGGGAGGTCAGTGTTGCCTGAGATAAGGAATATGAGGTTCAGAGAGACTAAGTACCTCCCCACCAGGGGGGTGGCTCTGGGTTTGAACTTCCTGTCTCCTGAAGTGAGAACCAGGGGCTGCCCAGCTGACCTCGCCCCCCCCCCCCATTGTCTCAGACCTGCCCCCCACCCCCGACTCCTGCCCCTCTCCCTGCAGCCCGGACACCGGGGAGACGGTTCTTGCTTCCAGAGAGGAGAACTTGGCAATAGCCACAAGTTGAGACAATTTGATAAAATATTTCTTGTTTTCTCAAGTTTACATAGACCAAGTTTTCACTGTTGCTATGGGGTGGGTTGGCAGAGAGATGAAAATAAATCTGTGTAATTTATTTTTTCTGTGCAGCGAGTATATTTCCGCTTGCTTCACACACACATACACACAGACACACACAGACACACACACACACACACAGACACACACACACACACATGCCCGCACATATAGGCTTTAATAAAATACTTAAACCCCTTTAATGCTCTCTGTGGAAGGAATAAATATGTACTGTACTTTCAACTTCTGTTCTTTGAAATACCATATGGTCTGCACTGTGAGCTTAAAATACTCCGGTGAGCGGAAGCTTTCATGCGGTGGATAGCCAGGTGGAGCTTTCCCCGCCAATCTCACAAGGTTAATTAATCCTTTAAAATACAGTGCGCAGGGGTCCCTGCGTCAGGAACAGGCGCCGTCAGAGGGAGGTGGCCCATTGGCCCGCACTGGGGCTGAGACGGGAGTACAAAGGCAGCCCCAAGGTGGGCTGGGCCGCTGCCCGATGGCGCCTTTGATGAGAGCGCTCAGTGGCTCAGATATTCACAGTTTGCGTCCTGCCTAATCAGGGATAACAGGCTGATGGTTTGCATGAATAACTAAGTTTGTCGTTGTGGTTAATTTTCCCTCAAAAAGAGGCCCCCTATTTCTCGGGCCCAATGCATATTTATAAAGGGCAGGGAAATAAGGCAGAAGAGTCTGGATGGCATTGCGTCCCCGGGAGCTGGACCCGGAAGCCCGGGAGGCCCGACTTCTGCCAGAGCCAGCAGCTTGGAAGAGGGCACCAAGGTCTGTGGGACCGGGAGAGAAAGAACTGCTTGGGGAGAGGGTGGGTGGATTTGGGGGTAGGCCTGGCTTGCCAGGCCGAATGGGGCCAGCCTCATCCGTCCCTGCCCTGGGCCTCAGTCTGCCATCCATACAAGGCACCTGTGGGCCACTTGCCCAGGCCTCAGCGTCCCAGAAGGACTGCCATCTCTAAATGAGGACATACTCAGAGTCAGAGAGGAGAGAGAAGCTGACACCCACTCAATGCCTGGAGCATTCCATGAGCAAATATTTTTTAGATAAATTCCTCCGTTATTTTGTGAAAAGCATAATTGAATTGCATTGTGTGTGTTTTGGTGTTAAAAATTGTTAGATTGCTCATTGTAGACATTATAGATAGGCTGTGGATCCTGTAACTTCTTTGTGGCTTTTCTTTCTCATTCTTTTCAAAGAATGTCCCAGCAGCCACTCAGTGGGCCGGACTCACCCTTCCAAAGCCTTTCAGGGGAGCCCCAGCAGAAGTGAGGGAGTGTTCCGGGACCCTGCAAATCCACAGTTTTCTGGCAGCACCCCCGGGCATTCTCTCTTCAGTGACCAGTAGGTGGCACTTGGGAGCCTTCCTCCAGGCCACCTCCTTCCAGCCAGGCTCCATCCAGGCCTTTCAGGCCACCTAGGGCAGGCTTCTTAGTGCCTGGAGGGAGGTCCCAGATGTCTCCCCTGCTGGGATGTACTGGGAAGCTAGATGGGGCAGCCGAGGGTCTGTCCATTAGCCACTGCCTGAATCTGCCAACACCTCTCCCATCCTGAGTCCACATTCAAGGCAAGTGGGCTTCTGGAGGAGTTGCCACCTTAGATGAAATCTTCAGAACAATACAACATTTCAGGTAGAGAGAATGCAATATGCCATGTTCTGGAGAACACTGAGCCTAGTGCCTTCCGAACCCGAGAGGAGGCTGGTGGGGCTGCGATGTGGACTATTGGAATGGGGGCTGGAGCGTTAAGATGATGCTTACTCAGGCAGCCTGAGAGGAGTCTGGACTTTATCTTGAGAACTGTGGGGAATCCCCCAGCCCACCCAAACCATCAGATTTGTCTTGTGAAAAGATCACTGTGGCTGCAGACTGACATGTCCTTAGAGCCCCCCCACCCCTGCACCCCCGGCACATCCACCCCTGTGCCTGCCCCTCTACCTGGGAAGGGGAGAGCTGCCCACCTCAAACCCCAAGGACAACGGGGAGCTGACTGGCCTTACAGTCCCCATGGGCTGGGCCAGAAGAAGCTGTCTTCAGGAACCTCTCTCCCCAGCCAGCTTGCAGGGGCGGTGGGGTGTCAGGGTGTCACTAAACAAAGGGGAGCTTCATGCTGGGCCTTTTTTAAGAAGCACTTTCGAAACCTCTTTGAAGCTGTCCAAGAGTTCCCAGTGCCTGGGGGTAATGGCAGGTCAAGGGAAGGGACCTGAAACCAAGGCATCAGTGTCTAGTGGTGAACTTGGGGCATCAGGACTCTTTTTGGAGAGAGGAGGTGGCCTGCATGTGCAGGTTGTGCATGCAAATTGGGGGTAGATTTTACCCCCCAGGCACGGGCTCCTGCCTCTTCCATCTCCCTGGCTCCCAACAGGAGAGACCCCTGCCTGGGTGACACATGACATTCTGGAACAGCAAAGCCCAGTGCAGCCTCAGTCACTAATTAATGATGCTCCCCGATAGTCTCCTGGAGGCTTCCCCACACAGGGGAGGGGAGGCCGGGGCTGCAAAGGCTCCTTTCAGAGGTTTGTTGAATGGCTAAGGGCTATTGAGATGTAGTGTCCACTAAGGCACATCTGATTTCATATTTAACATTTAAATATTTAATTAATTAAATGTGACAAATATTTAATTAAACACCATCAAAGCCACCATGACAGTCCACTCTGCATAATTTAAAGGCAAGCCGGCCTTCTCTCCCTGCCTCCTAGCACTGCTGCCAGTCCCCCTCCCTGCCTGGTGAGAAATAAACCCACTGGGGACCCCAATTCTGAGACCCAGGGCAGCTCATGCCCCAGACACTTGTTTGAGTAGACATCAGGCTGGCTATGCTATAGAGAGGGTCTCCCCAGCACCACCCAGAGTCCTATCCTACCTGCTCTCTTCTCTTGCCCACACCGACGCGGTTCAGACTTGCTCCCAGGGTCTCCAATCTTCCTGTTGTGATAATAGATTCTGAGCTTGGCCTTGTGGCCGGATGAGTGAGCCAGGCTGGGCCAATCCGAATCCTTCACCAGGATTCATCCTATTCCCCGTAAAAGGGAAAGACTTGTTCTTTCTGGCTCTAGGCTCTGAGAAAGTAAGCTGGGCCTTGCCAGAAGCCAAGTCCTCTGACACCCAGAGAGAGTCCAACCATAGAAGAATGAAACTGACATGAAAGGAGAAAAGAGAAAGCGTAAGACTGTCCCACAGTGTTCTAGTCTCTAGATCCAGCTCTTCCTGCAGATAGAACCACACCCATTCTCTCTGTGGTAGGGTAAGTAAATCTGTTACTTCAACAGTAAGTGCCCTGTTGAAGGCAATTAAAATCAGTGTTCTGTCATCCACGCCCAAAAGAGGCTCGACCATCACCCCCAACCAATACTATCAAGTCACTCATATCCAGATAAAAATGACTTTCAATTGTTTAATTGTAAATGATATTTGTTAGTAAATCATAAACCTTCCAGCAAAGTATGTGGGTTTCCTTAAATATTGCTTCTGCTCTTCAAGTATGAAGGAAAGAATCTTCCTCCTGTTATGTCTGCCAGAACAATCAGCATGCTTCAGGAACTGCTGGATCCAGGAGATCTAGTGATCTCTCGCTTCCCCTTCTCAGTCAATGTCTCTCCTCCTCCTTCCTTTTCCTTCCCTGCCTCTATCTCTTTCCTCTGTATTCTACAGTGCTGGTTTCATTATCCAGCAAGACTTCTTCCTATTATATGGGTGCCTGGGTGGCTCAGTGGGTTAAAGCCTCTGCCTTTGGCTCAGGTCATGATCTCAGGGTCCTGGGATCGAGGCCCACATCGGGTTCTCTGCTTGGCGGGGAGCCTGCTTCCCTGCCTACTTGTGATCTCTCTCTCTGTCAAGTAAATAAATAATATCTTTAAAAAAAAAAAAAAAGACGTCTTCCTATTATAACCCAGGAGCTCCAGGCTTCGATTATCCTTACAAACAGAAAGTCCTGTGAAGCGTGGAGCACTGGGTGTGGGGAATGGGGAATGAATCTTAAAACAGTGGAAAAAAAATTTTTTAGTAACAATAAAAAAAAATCCTACAAAATTCATCAGCACGCATAAAGAGTTAGAATAGTGGTTACGTGAGAGTATGTGGGAGAGGCTAATGTTTAGGGGGAGCACAAGGGGACTGAAGAGGTACAGGTAATGGTCTATGTCTTGACCCAGGTATTGGTTACAGAGGTATGTTCACCTTGCGATAATTTATCAAGATGCACAGTTATGATCTTCAATAAAAAAACAAAACCAAATACCAAACAACAAAATAAAACCAGTGTCCTGTAAAAAAAAAAAGTCCTGTGAAAAAGGGAATTTTTCTTCCCAGAAACACAGAAGTTCCAGGATTATCTCTGATTGGATGAGCTTTGGTTATGGGCCCATGTCTGAACCAACCACTGTGGCCACTGTTAGAATCTGCTACTTGGCTCAATGCAGTAATGTGCCCACCCCAGAGGAGGAATGAAGTCAAGTGGACCCCATAAAGGAGGGTGGGTCCCCAAGAAAAGTAGCAGTGCTGTTACCACAAGAAGAGTAAGTGGATGTAGGTGGAAAGGAGGAGCACCCTAGATTAGGGTGACACACATCCTGGGCACCTTCACTGCCCTAAAGATCTTACCCTGGACAGTACCCTCGGGGTATGGGGAATGGAGGTGATGCTGGCATGGGAGAGAGGAACGTGAGTAAACTGTGTGATCCACAGTCTGGAGATTTGGGTTGTCATCATGTCTTCTTCTGGGAATAGAGCTGGGGGAGGATAGCTACAGTGTGGACTGAAGCTGACTGGGGAGGGTTTCTGACAAAGCCAGCGTAATGCATTGAGAAAGCACCTACTGTGTACCAGACACTCAGAGAGCTTTGGTGCATGTCTTGGGGCCACATGGCTGGGGACTGTTCAACAATCTGATTGTGCCCAAAAGTCCTGGGTGGGAAGGGTTCTGAGTATGGGGCTGTTTAACTCCAGGAAAAATGATGGAGGGTATTCATGGACGCAAAGCCAAAGCCATGGAAAACCAACAATAAATAATATGATTAATAATAAATAATGCTTATTCATTATACTTATTGTTTATTATTATCAGCTATCTATTGGTATAGCCACCCCATCAATTAGTGGTTTGAAGAACAGCAGTTTATTATTTCTAATCACTAAGCGGGTGGCTGGGCTCAGTGGGCAGATCTTCTGTCCCGGGTGATGTTGGCTGGGGTCATTCAGATGGCTGCATTCAGCTGGGACCTTGGCTGGAGTGGGAGCATCAAGGTGGCATGGCTCATGTGTCTAGTGGCTGGAGTGCTAAGAGCAGGCTGGGCTCCTTTCTGGGCGAGGAGCTGGACTTCTTATACTGGACACCGGCTTCCAAGAGACCAAAATCAGAAACCACCAGTTCTCTTACTGGCTAGGCCCAGAGCTGGCCCAAGCTCACTTCTGCTGTATTCTATAGGTCAAAGCAAGTCACAGGGTGGGCCCAGATTCAAGGGGAGAGGAATTGGACCCCTCTTGAGAGAAGGAGGAGAGTGTACAGGCGGGCATGGTGGAGTCATTGGCTGCCATCTTTGGAGACCAGCTACCACACCCTGTTACAGTGCAACCCCATGAGGGCAGAGACTTTTCTCTTTTGTTCACTGATGTGTCCCCAAAGTGGCCACTGAAACAGTGCCTGGCACATTGGAGATGCTCAGCAGATAACTGGTTGAATGAGTTGAACTCAGTTTGCCAATACAGAATTTCCACCCAGATCCATTCTTGGAACTCGGGGGCATAAAGCAGAATTTGCCTATTAGGAGAGGCCTGTGGTGTGATGACCATGCTTCCCAGCCTCTGGAACAACAGCCTGTGTGCCTCTGCTCATGTATGCCCAGGTGTATAAGGAACATGCAAGAAGTCCAAGAATAAGGTGAGTGGAGTAAAGGGAGATCGGCAGCCGGGGCAGCCTTCCAGCCTGGGCTCTAGGCTGCTGAAGCTTTGGGGAGCCCCTGCTCCGCCGCTTGGTCTCTCTGTCAAGTGTGCCTGGGGCTCCTGACTAAATGGGACCGACGGGCCTTTTAGTTCTATAGTTCCATGGTCACGTTCAAATACGGATTTACTCATTCATTCACTATTGACGCTGAGTGTCAGGCACTGTGCTAGGTGCTGGGGACAGAGGAAAGAAAAGACACAGTCAGGGACTTGACAGACATGTCCGTAGACAGGGACATGTGACCTGTATGTTAGGAGGGGTGGACACACCACCCTCAAGATCTGGGTCAGATTGGTTCAGATAACATTCTGGGGCCAGTTCTTTTGTTCCTGGTTGCCAAGCAGAATCCACCTGCATAGAGTTTTTAAAATGCTGGTGCTGAAGCCTCTGCCCTTAGAGATTTGATTTAATTGGCCTGAAGGGCAGCCTGGGGTTTCGTCTATGTTAGACGCGCTCCCTCAGGCTATTCTAATATGCCCAGGCTCTCAGTCAATAAATAATTTGGTTCAGGTTTCCAGCCTGGGTTCCCAGTTTCCTCTAGGCTCCTTAGCTCACACTTAAAGGTAGGTCCAGTCCTTTCACCTTGATTTCCCTTCCAAGATTCCCCTCCTCTCCCTAGAAACACTGGAGGCAGGCCAGGCTGCAGTGGGGCACTGGGGGATGAGGAGGCTGGCACCCCACAGCTTCCCACCACTGTGGGAGCCTCTCTGCCCTCCCCTGCCCTGATTCCCTTCCACCCCCATAATTGGAAACTTGGCCTCCTGGAAGCCTAGTAGGCTGGGTTCCTTCATGGCCTGGGAGGACACTGCCAGCACTCAGTGGAAGGCAACAACATACCAGTTTTTCACTGCCTCCCTCAAGGGCTGAAGTTGCAGGGCTGATTTGCTGCTGCCCAGCAGATGCCAGCAGCATGGCCCCATTTGCATGTTGTTAAAGAAGAAATTGTTCAAGACATTCATTAACTTATTGTTTAAAGTGGCAAGAATAAAATCTGTTTTTTATTCTTTTTTCAAGATTTTATTCAAGGTCGGGGATGGAAATAGATGTAGGGACCACTGCAAAAGGGGTCTTGACCTGGAAGAGAGAGATTGGCCTCAACTCTGAAGACAACAATAAAAAAGAGAATTTATACCCAAGGAGCAGGTGGAGCGGGGAGGGGAGGGGTGGTCAGTGGATGGAAAATTACCAACCGTGACGGGTTAGCAAGGATTCTGGCTAAACCAACCTAACAGGATTCTTGCTGAAGGCAGGCTAGGCTGACAAGACATCACCTGAAGGATGGTGGAGGATGAGGAACCCGATTTCAAGGGGGATCAGATATTGAGGGGGGTGGTTCTGGTTAAACTGACTCAGCAGGATTCTTGCTAAAATCGGACAATGCAGAGAGAAACACAGAAGTCCAAAAGTTGAAGCCTTGTTACAAAAACACTCAGGGGAGCCCGAGTCAAGTTTGGTCGAGGAGAAAATTCTTCTCAGTGTCCAGAGAACACCCAGCCAAGCAGAACCAGGACCACTGACTCTCTGTCCAAGAGAATGCAGGACCATGATGGAGGTAGTCCAAACTGAAAAGAACAGTTAGCTCTATTAAGGAAGGGAGAGAGCATTAATAAAATAGTAAAAATTCTTAAGGAGATGAATTGGTGGCCCAGAGTGCAGGAGGACTATCGTGAACTTAAAAAAAAAAAAGATCTCAATTTAAAAATCCAACCAATGAGCTCAGACAAGGAATGATCACTGCTGAGAAATAAGTCAGTGCCCTGAGAGTTCATGTGGGATAAAATCTCATTGCAGTGTAAAACAAGAGAGAGATTTGGAGGACAAATCTGGGCCATCTAATCCAATCTTCAAAGGAGATGAGTTTCAGAAAAGAAAAAAAGAAGGAGGAGGAGGAGGAGGAGGAGGAGGGGGAAATATAAAGGGAAAAACAATAATTGAACAATTAATTAAAGAACATTTTCTGAGCTGAAGAAAGCCTTGATTAAAGGGGCTCATAGAGTTCCAGGAAGGATTAATTAAAAAGACATATACTTAGACAGACTCTAGTGTAATTCCTGAATTATAAACTTCCAGACAAAAAGGAGGATTACTGGCAAAGGAAGGAAAACTCAGGTTGGTATTGGCGTTCTCTACTGCCTCCTTGCCATACAATCACAATTGTGATTTCAGAGTCTTGCTGGACAAGGACAATGACCCAAGAATTCTATATCTACACAAGGTTATCATTCACATATACATTCTCCTTTTTATTGTTGTCTTCAGAGTTGAGGCAATCTCTCTCCTCCAGGTCAAGAGCATCCCAAATCTTGCACCCCATCTGGGGAGAATGTTGGCGGGATGCCTCAGTCCAAACCAGATGGATCAGGGAAGCAAGTAATGGCCTGGAAATTGAATTCAGAATGATTTCAGCAAAATCCAGATGCTGGAGTAGTAGTGACGAAGGTGGAGAATGGCAAGAAGAAAGTACATAGTAAAGTGATTGGAGGACTTTCATCTAACTAGGAGAGAAAACATCTAGATAGAAAGACAGTTACTTGAAACTGATATAGCTATGTGGTTGTTTAAAAATATATCCACAAATTCCTTAGTGATCTTCCCTTTAAGAGATGGAGCTTAATTCCCCTTCCAAGACGTGTGGAATGGACTTAGGGTCTCACTTCTAACCAACAGACAACACAGTGATTGGATGTGACTCTGAGACTAAGCCATCAAAGGCAATGGACTTCCTGCCCTGACTTTCTGTATTGAGAGCAGCCCTATGGACATCAGCCTATGTGACAAAGATCAGAAACCCCCTGCTAACAGCTACACAAGTGAACTTGGAAGAAGATTCTCTAGAAAGAGTCAAGCATCAGATGACCATAGCCTTGGCTGACACTTGATTATAACTTTGTGAGAAACCCTGAGCTGGACCACCCACCTCAGTTACTCCTGTACTCCTAACCCACAGAAACTGAATAATGAATGTCTTCCCCTGTAAACCGCTGAGTTTGGGGATATTTTGTTAGAGCTCAATAGTTAACTAATGCAATCTGTTAAGAAATACAGCTTTCTAGGATTCTTAGAGATGGGAAAATAACCATTAGTGGAAGTGAAAAGCATCACAGAATTGCCAAATTAATAGGAGAAAAGAGTGATTAGAAACCTGAGCAAATCCACAAAGGCAACAAAATAGGAAAGGGAAAATAACAATAATAGGGGAAACATAAACTAGAAAAACATTTAATAATTAGTTAATGTACAATAAGATTGAAGAAGCTAAACCCAATATATATCATCTATCATAATAAATTATGAATTTTCCTAACAAATGAGGAAGAGAAATAAAATCCAAGTAGATATTGTTCACATGAGACAGCTCTGAAGCAAAGATATAAAATAAGGTCAAAAATTAATTGTTGAGGGCCCCTGGATGGGTCAGAGGGTTAAGCCTCTGCCTTCAGCTCAGGTCATGATCTCAGGGTCCTGGGATCAAGTCCCACATCGGGCTCTCTGCTCAGCAGGGAGCCTGCTTCCCCCTCTTTCTCTGCCTGTCTCTCTGCCTATCTGTGATCTCTCTCTGTCCAATAAATAAATAAAATCTTAAAAAATTAAATTTTTTGTTATTTATTTATTTATTTATTTATTTATTTATTTATTTATTTATTTGACAGAGATCAAAGTAGGTAAGAAAGCAGGTTCCCCGCTGAGCAGAGAGCCTGATGTGGGCCTCCATTCCAGGAGCCTGAGATCATGACCTGAGCTGAAGGCAGAGGCTTTAACCCACTGAGCCACCCAGGCACCCCAAAAAGATTAATTGTTGAGCGAAGAGATACCAGACAAATGCAGACAAAAAGAAAGCATAGTGGTGATATGGACTTAATCAGAATTGAATCCAAGCAGAAAAATACTGGGCAAAGAGGGAAATTATGAAATGGGAAGGTATAATTCACAGAGAAAAAATAACTTTTATAAACACATATGTACCAAACAATGTAGTAGTAAAATGCATAAGGCAAAATACCTAGGGATACATAGAGAACATGATAAGTACACAAATACAATAAGAGATTAATACAATAGATTAATTATCTGAATATCCATTATTGAAATCCCTGCAGTTAAGTGGTTGCTTTGGGAAATCAAAGTAGTCTTAATGTAACACCACCACCAACAACAATTTTTTTAAAAAGCAGCAGACATTAAGCACCTACAATATGCCAGCTAATGTTCTAAGCACTTTATATATATTAATTCTTGAGATCCTCACCACAAACTATGTACCATGATTATTACTATCTGTTTGCCAAGATGGTTGTAATAATTCCTCCCATCCTGGTACACATAACCCTTGCAATATGACTTAAACATTCTCCCTTTAAAAGGAAGAGTCTTTTTTTTTTTTTTAATCCATTGACTCTCATCTGGCTTTGTGACAGGCTTTGACAATAGAATGTGGCTGAAGTCCTTTTTATAACACTTAAGCTAGGCTCTTGCTCTTTTGTAACACTCCCATCACCATGTGAAGAAACCTGAACTAGCCTTCTGAAGACTTGTGGCCAAGCACCAACCACCAGGAACTTGAGTGAGCCCATTTTCAAATATCCAGCCTCAGCTGAATTACCAGATGACTGTAGCTGCATGAATGAGGTTTCAGAAAGAGCAGCAGAAAAACCAGTCAGCTGAGCCTAACACAAAGTACTGAGTCACAGAATCATGAGAGAATAAAATAGCTGGTTAAAATTTTTTGGAGTGGCATATGTTATAGAGAGAAATAACTGATAAACCATTTTGCAAAGAAGGAAACAACAGATGCAGAAAAGTTGAGTAATTTGCCCAAATTTTCACAGGTATCATGAAGTTAAGCCATGATTTGAATCTAGGCACCCATGAACTGAGCTTTTATAAAATTAATCCCCACTCAAACATACCTCTAAGTTTGCAGTTAGCATTTAGACAATGCATCAACATTTTTGATGGTTTTAGAAATGTTCTGTAATGGAATACAATGCAAGTCAATTGCAAAGTAAAACTACAAATCTTAAAAAAAATATATAGGATATTATGCAGTAGGATAAATATATAAGATTTTAATTATTTTTTTAAATAACCCATTCTAATTTTGTTTTAAAAAGTGATACTGGAGGGGTGCCTGGGTGACTCAGAGGGTTAAGCCTCTGCCTTCAGCTCAGGTCATGATCTCAGAGTCCTGGGATTGAGCCCCACAAGGGCTCTCTGTTCAGCAGGGAGTCTACTTCCCCCTCTCTCTCTGCCTGCCTCTCTGTCAAATAAATAAATAAAATCTTTTAAAAAAAAGTGATACTGGAGAATTACTAGAATCACATGCAGAAACAGTATGAGTAGTAAACAATGGACAAGAGAAATTTTATCAAAGAGAGAGAGAGAATGTTCTGATTATTGTGACAGAATAATGGCCATCTGATATCCATTCTCTTCTTAACAACAGCATTCCAATTTTGTTCAGTGTGGTGATGTGCTCAATTAAAACTTTTATTTCTCAGATTTCTATGAAACTAGGAGTAGTCATGTGATATTTTGGGAAATGAGATATGAAAGTCTACTTGTGGGATTTCTGTGAAAATTATTGTCTTCCTGAAAAATAAGGGATAGCCTAAGCTAGTGAGAACATTTTCCCACTGAGTCCTGCCCCCCTTCTTCGAGTTACAATATAGATATGATGCCTGGAGGTGCAACTGCCCTCTTGAGAATGCAAGGAAGAAAGCAGTACCCCAAGGATGACGGAGCAGGAAGCGAGAGGAGACCCATCTGCAATGCTTTATTTCAGCAAAGGCACCCCAGCACATCTATTTGCCCTTGGAGTTTTTGCCATATGAGAAAAATAAACTCTTAGCTTGTTTAAGTTGCTAAATTGGGTTTCTGTCAAACGCAATCCTGACTGATACAAATAGCAAAGGATTAAGAGAGACCTTTAGGATGATAGCTGAAGCCATCAATTACCCTTGCAAAACATAATAGCATTGCAGATGTCAAATGTGAAGTGAAGGGTGTCTTGTCATGCTATCACACAATTTTATTGGAAAAACTATACTTCCAAAAAGTTAACATTAGATTTATTGTCTTTAAGCAAACTTTCCATTCAAGTACAACATATGTAAGGGAAAGTACACTTGATTTATATTTGTTTGTTCTAAAATTATTATATTAGTATTGCAATTATAACCTACATTTTGGTAAATACCCCATAAAATAAATGCCTTTTTTATAATATTTGGTGTTATTTCTAGCCATATAATGCCAATAGCCTTCTTTTTATTTTTTGTATAAAATTCTGCCCATATCTCAAGTGGATTCACTTTAAGTGTTTTTTTCTTTTTCCTCTAGCACAGTTGTTGTTGAATATTGATGATGTCCTGTATATTTTTCAGAAAATGATAGACAAAGATGTAGAAGATTTCATAATACAGTTCATTGCTATAGGTTTTTCTCTATACATGGAGAACTTATAGTTTTCTCTCATGTATCCTGGAGAATTGTGAACATCAGACATGTGCTTGCTGACTAGAAAACCTTAGACAATCTTAGTGAAATCAAGACTTTTGCATGTCACTTTCTCTGATTGTATCCCATTGAAAACGAAGCAAGGATGCATGTGTGGTTAAATCAGCTAAGCATCCGACTCTTGATCTCAGCTCAGGTCTTGATCTCGGGGTTGTGAGTGCAAGCCTCATGTTGGTTTTCTCAAAAAAGGGGGGAAAAAGCAACAATTAAAAAAAATCCCTTCAAAAATCACTAAGGAAAACAAACCTGTAATACTTGGAAACTAAATAAACTCTTCCAAGTTATCTGGACCAAAAAGGAATTAAGAACATTTCATACCAATACCTAAGGGATGAGTTAAAATTGGATGAAAATTTGTAGTAAAGAAACTCTTTTAATATTAAAAAATAAAGTGAAAAATAAACCTCACTTAAGTATTTAGGAAATCAGAAAAATAACAATACAAAAAGCGAAATCACATACATTCACATAGTAGGAGAAAATATTAAAGGTAAATTTGCAAATAATAAAATAGGAAACTGAAAATAATATAAAGATAAATGAATCCAAATATGGCCCTTCAAAAAAACCACACAACAAATCAACTCCTTTCAAGTTAAATTTTGGAAAAAGAAAAATAGAAAAGATAAAAGCAAAAAAATCATTAAAAATGAACAAGTAGTTCCAAGTACAGATCTCATGGTATGCATCTTTATGGCAGTGACTTTGTAATCTAGAGGAAAATGAATAATTTCTAGAAAAAGATTAATCATCAAAGTTTACTCAATTATAGGTAGAAAAAGAAATCTACATTGACCAGAAATCAAAAAAGAGTTAAGTAACATAAACAAAATTCTGCCATGGGAAAGTGGCCTATGATTCCACATTGTTTCAGATACTAGCTAATGCAATAAGAGAAGAAAATGAAACAAGTGTTATACATAAAACACCGAAGAGACAAATGTAATTCCAATTACTTTGAAATATAATTTTATTATAGTAAATCTTACCTAGAAACTATATATTGTGCAAATGATACCTTTAATCTTTTAATAAGATATAAAAGCTGTGTGTTTATAAATGTTGAACTTTTCTTATTAAATGTATTCCTTATTATTTTCTGGATATTGTGAACATTGTACTTGGATGCCCCCTCCCCTCCATTTCTACTCATAACTTTTTATTGTGGACATTGAGAAAACCATTGTTTTTTATCTATTTATCCAGAATTGAGAACCTAAGAAAATCTCTTTTAAATTAAAAAAATAGCATTTTCATGTAAAAATAATTCTTTCTTTCTTTATTTATTTTTATTTTTTATTTTTAAAGATTTTTTAAAATTTATTTGACAGAGAGAAACACAGCCAGAGAGGGAACACAAGCAATGGGAGTGAGAGAGGGAGAAGCAGGCTTCCTGCCAAGCAGGGAGCCCGATGTGGGACTCGATCCCGGATCTCCGGGATCATGACCTGAGCTGAAGGCAGTCGCTTAACCAACTGAGCCACCCAGGCGCCCCCAAAATAATTCTTGATAGCACCATAATTTATTTCCCCATATTGATGGACACTTTAGTTATTTCCAGTTTTGTCACCTTACACCAAAGGATTCAGGAAATATATTTGCCCAGATATCATTATTTGCTGATATTTTCAGCAGAGTCTGGAGAGTAGGGTTACTAGGTTAAGAAGACATCTGCACTAGAGCTAAGACTCCTAGATGTGCAAGAAAGAAAAAGATCTTTCTACTAAATCTTTATTTCAATTTTACGTAGACAAATAATCTTAGTGAACTTGGGGTTCCCTTCTTCTGGGTATGAGTTTAAGTTTGGATTCCCCAAAATGTGCAAGTAGTTCTTTCTCCTGGCTCTTATTAGGGAAGGGGAGAGTGGGGAAAGGGATGACGGGTTGGGATTAGCCGTGAAGCCCAGGCAGTCCTCTGACTAAGCTACAGCAGTTCTGGGGGCCTATTGCCACCTTACCGATAAAGCCCAGCATCTCAGGAAAGGGCCTGCCTCCCACAGAAAGGCACAGGCACCTGGCAGCACTTCCTTGCTCTCTTAGGGCCAATGGCTTCACTTTTGTCACATCCTCTGCCATTTTCTCTACCCCCTGCAGGTTACCCATCTGGACCCCAGTCCAGGCAATCTTTTCTGAAGGGTGGGGTAGAGGGTTGGAGGGAAGCTTCTCCTTAAATCTCTTCTTGCCCTCCTAATGTTTCTTCAATATTCTCTCTGGGCCCAGCAGCTTCCCTGCTTAAGTAAGGGTTTTGTTTAAAAAAAAAAAAAAAAGCTGTAAAAATACCTGTAGTCTTCCCCCCAACCCCCAACTTCTCTCCTGAGATAGGAGGGGAGAATGGGGAAGTGCTTGCATTGGATGGGGGTGGAGGAGGAAGGGCAGAGGGAACGGGGGGAGGAAGGCAGAAACAGGTGGAAAGAAAGAAAACATGGGGTGACATAAAAAAATTCTCCTGCCACAGATATTTATAAATTGTAATAAAGAGTGCACCATTCAAAAATATATAGCAATTCATCCTCCCGTCAGCAACAGCCTCTGTAGTTGTCTATTTCCCTCCAACCTCACCAGCTCTAAATCATTCTTTTGAATTTTTGTCCCCCCTAGTGGGTGCAGTTCTCATCGGAATGTACTGATCCTTTGAAATGTTCAGTCTTTCAACATTTGCAGCTCCTTTTCTGTGAACTGTCTTGTCCTACCTTTGCCCATTTTTCTATTGAATCAGGCTTTTTTCTCCCATTTGCGGGAAGCTTTTATTTACTGCAGGTCACAGAGGTTTGGAAAGTAGAGTTGATCAGGGTTCTCCCCAAGGGGTAGACCAGGTTGTCTGAAAGACCCCACATGTACACAGAATGTATAGGACTTTGATGGGACAGTGGGAGTTGAGTGGAGTGCAGGCTGAGCCAGCGTCATGCTAAGGTTCTTAGAAAGAATAAAAGTAATGAAGTAGGGGGCTCCCTGTGGGCTCAGTGGGTTCAGTGCAGGGCTCTTGATTTCAGGTCAGATCTCAGGGTTGTGAGATGAAGCACAGTGTAACAGAGCCTCCTTAAGATTCTTTCTCTTCCTGGGGCACCTGGGTGCTCAGTCTTAAGTGCCTGCCTTTGGCTCAGGTCATGATCCCAGAGTCCCAGGATCAAGCCCTGCATCAGGCTCCCTGCTCGGCGGGAAGCCTGCTTCTCCCTCTCTCACTCCTCCTGCTTGTGTTCCCTCTCTAGCTGTGTTTCTCTCTGTTAAATAAATAAATAAATAAATAAATCTTTTAAAAGATTCTCTCTCTTCCTTTCTCTCTGTCCCTCCACCAGCTCAAAAACCAAAGCACAATGCAATAGGTCACATAAAATACAAGTGAAGGGAGAAGAGAAGAGAAAGGCAGCTATGCTCTGGAATAGTCCACCAACTCTTCCCCATCCCACACCTTCTTTTCCCACTCTTCCTTTTAATGTCCCCAGCAATCCTATAGGTGAGAAATCACATCCCCCATTTAGTGGATGATCCGGAGAAGCCTGGAGAGGTGGACTGACTTGCAGAAAAGTAGGTGGGAGAGCCAGGAATGGAACTTGAGACTGATTCCCCTCCATGTCACTCAAAAATACATTTTTTTTCTTATTTCCTTTCATTTTTGTTGTTTTATTCATTATCTTTAGTCTTTCTTTTTCTAAGGACTCCCAAATAAATGTGGGTATCAGCAATGTGTACAGTAGGCACATAATCACTGTCCCAGGGACTGACCGGGAGCATCTGGTCCTTGAAACTGTTAATTCTGTCCCCACATGGGGCCTGAGCTGGGACAGTGCAAGGTGCATCCTGCCAAGGGCAGGGGTAGGGTTGTGGGTGGGGCTGCTGCAGAGGGCAGTGAGGGCTGGACACAAGTGCACAAGGCCAGGTGGGCTTTTTATGGAATGGCCCAGGGAAGTCATTCTTTTTTTTTCTTTTTTTTACATTATTTTATTTTTTCAGCTTTCCAAGATTCATTGTTTATGCCCCACACCCAGTGCTCCATGCAATACGTGCCCTCAGTACCCACCATCAGGCTCCCCATCCCCCACCTTCCTCTCCTCCAAGACCCTCAGTTTGTTTCTGAGTCAAAAGTCTCTCATGTTTTATTTCCCTCCCCGATTTACCCCACTTCCCATTTCCTTTTCTTCTCCTACTGTCCTCCATGTTACTCCTTATACTCCACAAGTAAATGAAACCATATGATATTTGACTTTCTCTGCTTGGCTTATTTCACGTAGCATAATCTCCTTCAGTCTGGTCCATGTTGCTACAAAAGTTGGATATTCATCCTTTCTGATGGAGGTGTAGTATTCCACTGTATATATGTACCATATCTTCTTTATCCATTCATCTGTTGAAGGGCAACTTGGCTCTTTCCATAGTTTGGCGATTGTGGCTATTGCTGCAAGGAGCATTGGGGTACATATGGCCCTTCTTTTTACTACATCTGTATCTTTGGGGTAAATACCCAGTAGTGAAATTGCAGGGTTATAGGGAAGCTCTATTTTTAAATTTTTAAGGAATCTCCACACTCTTTTCCAAAGCAGCTGCACCAACTTGCATTCCCACCAACAGTGTAAGAGGGTTCCCCTTTCTTTTTTTTTTTTAAAGATTTTATTTATTTGACAGAGAGAAACACAGCAAGAGAGGAAACACAAGCAAGGGGAGTGAGAGAGGGAGAAGCAGGCTTCCCGCTGAGCAGTCAGCCCAATGCGGGGCTCGATCCCGGGTCTCCGGGATCATGACCTGAGCCAAAGGCAGTCGCTTAACCAACTGAGCCACTCAGGTGCCCCAGAGGGTTCCCCTTTCTCCGCCCTCTCTCCAACACTTGTTGTTTCTTGTCCTATTAATTTTGGCCATTCTGACTGGTTTAAGGTGATATCTCAGTGTGGTTTTTATTTGAATTTCCCTGATAGCTAGTGATGATGAACATTTTTTCATGCGTCTGTTAACCATTTGTATGTCTTCTATGGAGAAGTGCCTCTTCATGTCTCCTGCCTGTTTTTTGATGTGATCATCTTTTTTTTGGTTTGTTGAGTTTGGGGAGTTCTTTACAGATATTGGATATCAGCCCTTTGTCTGTAATGTGATTTGTGAATATCTTCTCCCATTCCGTGGGTTGCCTCTCTGTTTTGTTGACTGTTTCCTTTGCTGTGTAGAAGCTTTTTATTTTGATGAAGTCCCAAAAGTTCATTTTTGCTTTTGTTTCCTTTGCCTTTGGAGATGTGTCTTAAAAGAAGTTGCTGTGGCCAATGTCAAAGAGGTTACTGCCTATGTTTTCCTCAAGGATTTTGATAGATTCCTGCCTCATGTTGAGGTCTTTCATCTATTTAGAGTTTATCTTTGTATGTGGCGTAAGAGAATGGTCAAGTTTCATTCTTCTATATGTAGCTGCCCACTGAGATCAGGAATAAGAAAAGGATGCCCACTCTTACCACTTTTGTTCAACATAATGTTAGAAGTCCTAGCAACAGCAATTAGATAACAAAAAGAAATAAAAGGGATTCAAATTGGCAAAGAAGAAGTCAAACTCTCTCTCTTCACAGATGACATGATTCTTTATATGGAAAACCAAAAGACTCTACCCCCAAACTACTAGAACTCATACAGTAATCCAGTAATGTGACAGGATACAAAATCAATGCACATAAATCAGTTGCGTTCTTATACACTAACAATGAAAATATAGAAAGGGAAATCAGAGAATCGATTCCGTTTACTATAGCATCAAAAACCATAAGATACCTAGGACTAAACCTAACCAAAGAAGTTAAGAATCTGTACTTGAGGAACTACCGAACACTCATGAAAGAAATTGAAGAAGACACAAAAAGATAGAAGAGCATTCCATGCTCATGGATTGGAAGAATAAACATTGTTAAAATGTCTATACCGCCCAGAGCAATCAATACTTTCAATACCATCCCGATCAAAATTCCACCAATATTTTTCAAAGTGCTGGAACAAACAATCTTCAAATATATATGGAACCAGAAAAGACCCCGAATTTCTAAGGAAATGTTGAAAAAGAAAAACAAAGCTGGAGGCATGATGTTGGGAGGTCTTTCCTTATAGTGGCTTTTACACTGATCATGCACTTTATTTCTAGCTCCTTAAAGGCTTCCTCGGAGCCTCAACCTGAGGCAGGAATCTATCAAAATCCTAGAGGAGAACATTGGCAGTAACTTCTTTGACAGTGGCCACAGCAACTTCTTTCAAGGCATGTCTCCTAGTTTTTACTATGCCCCCCTCCCTCCTCCCCTCTCTCATGTCACCAGAGCTGATCTCTCAGGGCTTCTTTTTGTCTGAAGAATGCTCTCTTGGGAAGTGATAGCCCCGGGGGGACGCCCTAATTCGATGCCCCCCCCCCACTCTGGTTCCCTGGTCATCGTGGCCTTGGCCTAGAGGAGCCCACAGCCCATTAGGCGCCAAATGTGTACTGCTGTCTATGGCGAACTGGAGGCTCTCTCCAGCAGCTCTGAGTGGGAAGCCTACCCCTCTGTCCTTCTGGTCCTTCTGTCCACAGCCCCCCTGCCACAACACCCACCTTGCCCCAGCTCAGAAAGTGCCTGTGACTAGCCTAGGAGACCTTGCACCAACTCTTGGCCAAAGGCATCGTGTCTAGCATCCAGCCAGGTTCTGGGCAACGTTGGGTGTGATGAACGCTCTCGGGGATGGGGCCTACTGTGGACCTCGGAGCCAGGAGACCTGCGCAGCCTCCTGCTCTGCCATCTACCATCGGTGGGTTCTCCACAGGACCCTGGAGCTGTCAGTTTCCTCGAAGTTTGGAGCGGTGACAGCCCCCTCCCACCTTTGCGCGCGGGGCGGAGCCGCCAGCTTGTGAACCGCCAGGTCACAGGGCCCGCTCTCTTCCTTCAGCCCCGGGGCCGCCCGGCGCCCGCTGCTCTCGAGGCTGGATTGCTGGAGTTGTCCAGCATCCCGGGCCTCCTCCAAGCGGATCAGCGCACGCGCCCCGGTAACTGCCGGTGCCTGGAACAGTCGCCCGAGGGGGCGGCCCGAAGACTGGGCACGGGGTTCAGGGCCGACTCCTCGGCGGCCCGAGTTACCCGCCACGGAGGGCAGAGGACCGGCGGCGGCCAGAGAAAGGGGAGCTAGTCCCGGGTTGCGTCGCGGGTGGGCTCCCCAGGCCTGCGTCCCGGCCCCTCCGGGCGCTCCCTCAGCCGGTGCGATCACAAAGCGTCTGCTGCCATCTGGCGGCAGCTGTGCGCAGCGCGGGGCGGCGGGGCCAGGGGCACGGGGCTGGGGTTCGCAGATCTTCCAGCGTCCCCAGAGCATCGCACCCCCGCGCCCCTCAGAGGAATGCCTCACGGATTTCCCCAACGGAACGGCGCCAGGACAGAGGCAGTGCGGTCGAATGGTTGGCGCCGGAGATTTAGTGCCAGCTGCCGGCTATTGGGTGGGACTCCCTGCATCCCAGCTAGGTACCATGCAGTAAGGCTCTTCAGTCTCTGGATGTCTCGGTCATTGGTCATCAGTAAAGGGGACTGAAACACGTGTGTGCCTTGCAAGGAGCCTGGGCAGACGCTTGTAAAGCCCCTGGCCCATAGTAAATCCTAGCCATTACTCCGATAAAATCCTAAACTGCTTCTCAGCTTCTTGGACTCCCTCTACTCTCTCTTTCCCGCCTCTCATCCAGGTGCAACGGTGACCATGTCATGGCTTTTCCGTTTCTCCATCTGTAAACAGGGAATGCCAATGCGGACCTCCCACTCCCAAATAAGGTAAGGGGTGTAAAGATGGCCCCGCCTTTCGACAGATGCACCTGGCTTCAGAGGTCTCCTGGGCCTTCCACCTCTAAGCCCCCAGAGGTTAATTCTCTGCCACAAAGAAAAGACCCTCCCAGGTGCTGCTCAAACCTGCAGGCTGTATCTGGAGCCTTGAGGACAGGGCCTATTTTCTGAACTAAGGGGATCTGGGGTGCTTTGCCCCCTCCCAGACCATAGACCGGGGGTCCAAATCAGGGGTCATGATCTCTGACCCCCTTCCAAAAAGGCCTCACTGAAGCAGCTGCTTCACCCCTTTAACAATATGGTGGAGTAACTGAGAAAAATAAACTTACCTTTAAAAAAAGAAAAGGCTATTTGGAGCCATTCATTCACGGGGAATTGTCCCTAAGACTTGGGTTTGGTGCGAATGTGCACGCTGGGTCTTACACACATTCCAGTTCGCATGCAGCTTTAATTACTTCTCAGCAAGCAGCAAGAAGGGGCCTAGAGAACCAGGTGTGACAGCCAGGTACACCGCAGGGAGGGGGACGTCTCCAGCCACGACCAACACTCGGCCTATGAAAGCGCCCGCTCCAATTCAAAGGTATCAAATATTTGCCTAGCTGTTCAACATTTCTTCAAATAATATACTCACGGCTAATTCATATCTAGACTCGATGTCTTCATCTCTCCCAGGCCTCCCTCCTGGATTAGCCTGTCTTGTCTATTCTGGGAGAAAGTTGTCCTACATTCTAAAAATAGGCCCTGGGGTCCGGACACTGGCATGTATGCGGAGGCTGTTTTATTTATCTTGAGGACTGTTCTCCTGGGGGCAGCTGCGACTGAGCCCAGAGGCACACTCATGAGACAGCCAGTGTATGTGCCTGGCCAGGAGCGTGGAGGAGGTAGGGTCCTCCCGGGTTGTCTGCTCTGGCTGCTGCCTTCCAAAGGAGGCTGTGATCCGCATGTAAGGATGCCCTGCCCAGCCTGGCTCCTGACCTTTGAGGGATGTAAGTGCAAGACTTTCACACTAGACGCAAGGTCCTTTCTGCTCCACATATGGGCCCTTTTCTTCCTCAAAGTTAGAAGCCCAGGATGTTCCTGTAGCAGCCAGGACCTGGCCAGAAGCAGGTGGCTTGCTGGTTCAGGCCACTGGGGAGAGCTTAATAAAGGCACTTCTTTTCAAAGGGGGTCCCATGAAGGAGGGACAAACTCCACGTCTGGTGGCAGTGGGGCTCTTCCCACCCCTGGGTTGCAGGGCCCAGAGGGGAGAAGCTACCTGAGTCTGGAAACCAAGATGGCTGTATGGGGTGTGCCATCTAACAAGAGTGGTGGTCCAAGGGGGAGAAACCTGAAAAATGGCCACCTAAGCACACCCCAGTCTCGTGCTAGGACTCTCCAAACTCAAACCCACCCAGAAGGCTGAGCAGTGTGTTGACATGTCTGGTAGGGGGTCTGCAGGGGGAACTACACAGAGCATGTAAGGGAGAGTGCAGAGGACAAGATGTTCAGCTCCCTTTCCCTTTCTTGGGACCTTTCCACCTTGCTAGCATCCTCCCGGCTCTCCTTGTCTCAGTCATTTTCCCTCTTGTGGCCTCACCATCTTCATCTCTTCCTGACTCCTCTTCTCTTCCCCTGAGGGAGCACACTGGCGGTGGGCATCGTGCCCCTTTCCCAATTGATGGAGTTGCAGTGAGCCCAGCAGCTCACCCCACTGTCACCTGCCATGATTAGGGGACGGAGAGCAGCTGGGCCCCAGAGACCGGCTTTGGAGGATTCAGCTCTTCCTTCTCTAAACTGCTCTAAATGAGGCCAATCAGGACTACTTTCATTTTATCACTCCAAGGACTTCCTCATCCACTTCCTCTCATCCTGCTTGCCACGCTGGCCTGGAATGAGTGAGAAGGAGTTGCAGAACCTCTAGCTGCCACATAGGTCTTAATGAGAGCCCCTACTGGCTACCTGGCCTGCACAAATGTGGCCAGGTGGGGGCTAGACCCTCTAACCGCTCAGTTAGTCATTTGGCAGAATGTACCCAGGGCCATGGTGCTTGGGGCCCTGGGTGAGACCCCGGGTGTGTACATAGCCGGGAAGGATTTAGTGTCCACTGCTGACAGATACAGAGAGGAAGGCTGCAGGCATAGCGGATAAGCTCCTCAAAGCCTCGGTTTCCTCCTCTGTTGAATAGAGATGACATTCTCTGTCACCAGGCTTGCTTAGGGGTGATGTAAGATCTCTGGAGTGGTTAAGTGACTGCAACTTGTGTGCCGTCCACACACATAAAAGGTAAAACCTCAGATGGAAGGTGGAACCTCCTTCTGGTTGGGGGCTGAGGATGTCACACAGAAAGCCACTAAGGATGGGGACCTCAGACAACAGGGGGAGGAACGGATGTGAACCCAGATGGCCAACTTCAGCATGTCCCCTTGTGAGGGCACCCCTACTAACAGATCTCACCACGGCAACAAAGAATATTCTACTCTCCCAATCTGGGGATGATATATACAGCCGGTTAATGCAAAATGAATTTTCATGTTATTTTTGCTTATTTTTTAAGTCCGTTGGGTACATCGTGGCTGATCGCTGTTCTGACATTTTTCTTCCCTCATTAAGAAAGATGCCCCTGGTGAGTTACCTGTGCTGGGCTCGGAGCAGAAAATAAATATCGCTGGCATCCACTTTCCTGTGCTCTCTGGGTGTAATTAAGAAAAAGGCACCTGCAGGAGAGAAAGCACAGCGCAGAAAATAGCCAAGTAGTTACAACTTCACAAGAACTCCTCAGTTTTTAGGACCATCCAAATGTCACCCCTGCTATGACCTCCTTCCTGACCTCTTGGGGTCTCTGTCCACCTTTGCACCCTGACACTATTCCATTCCAGTGTGGTTTCTTTTCCTTCAGCATATCTCTCATCCCTGCTGTGGTCGACAGCTCTGCTCTTCCCTTTGCCCAAAGTACCTGCTTTTCTTTGGGAGACCCACACTTCATGGGAAACCCAGGCCATCTGGGAGGAGCCAGTCTGTGCCCCAGCGGGGAGCCACGCCAGGGAAGTCAGAACTTGTCTCAGGACTGGCCAGCAATTGTTTCATGAGATACTCTTGGGCTGAAGCTCAGCCTGAGGCCGTGGCCATTTTGACATCAGGAAGAAATTGTCTTCAGAAAGAAGCCAAAGAGGGGTGCCTAGCTGGCTAAGTCAGTACAGGATGTGACTTTGATCTCAGGTCTTGAGTTCAAGCCTTACGTTGGGGGTACAGTTTGCTTAAAAAGAAGG